>JBBUKS010330918.1:0-20196 GCA_038050645.1 Hedychium gardnerianum
GAACCCTAATACACAAGTTTACAAGAACCATAAAGTGACACCAATTTGATTTAAACTCTCCTTACCAGATGATCCATAAAATTAAAATCAACATTAAAATCTACTCAAAGAGGGATTAGCACAACAACAACAGAAACTGAACAAGAATCAAAAATCACAGCCTAACCATAAGTTATCAGAGTAATACAACATGCTTTGGATCCAACCCTTGCCAAATGAACCTACGTAACTGATCAAAAGCAGCAATAGCAACTCCAAGAAATTGTAAGTAAACAAGAATCTTTACCTAGGTCTGGCTTTGATCTCCAGGTGCGGCTAGCCACCTTCTGTGGCTTGAGAGAGAAAGGGGTGGCAGCAGTGCACAGATCTATGCTGGACAGAGATGAGAAGGTGTTGGTCGATGCTTCAGCTAACAGCGATGGTCCAAAAAAATGGTCGGTAGTGAAGAGTTGAGGGAGAGAGATGGATTGACCCGAGAAGGCTGCCAGTGGAGAGGAAGTCAGCGAGCTAACCTCATTAATCGTGGTCTGGCCGGGGCTAATGAACTAACCGACGACGATCACTCTCTCTTGGAGGAGGGGCTATCGCATCTAGCCGGCTGCGATGGTCTTCTGCTCGTGGCATCGGGAGAAAAATGGAAGGCGCTGGCTATGAATCAGGGAAGAAGGGAGAGACTTGGGCTCACGATTGTGGGCTGTGGTCACCATCTGGCCGGCGATGGTCATCGAGATCGGAGAAGAAACGCATCGACGAGTGGGGCAGCGGTCTCGAGCAAAATCGGGGAAGAAAGTAGTGGATCGGGGAAATGTCGAGTGGAAGAAGGAAATGTTGATTGAAGGCTTAATTGAAGGCTATGTTTTATTTAATTAGAACTTAGGTTTAATAATACATATAAGGATTTAATTAATTCAATTTATAGTTAAATGAATTCAACTTAGGCTTTAATAAATTTACTCAACTCTCAACTTAATTGATACTTCAAGCAGGTCTTCCATATTTATATTCTCGTAATCTCCTCTAATTAGCTTCAAATTAATTCTAGAAAAATCTTTAAAAATTACCAATAATTTTCATAAATTTTATTTTCCTATTAACTCATATTATTTTATTATTTTAAATTATTGTAGTTAACATATGGACTAGACTTTGGATCTTGACGAGGACCTCAAGCATTAAGTGAGACCATCACAAGTAAAACACAAAAAATAGTGAGCCAATACACCTAGTTTATATGGTTAAATAGATTAACTACCTTTGACTTAATTCAAATAGTTTGAGACTAGTTGGGCCAAACAAAGTAATAGATCAATTCTCTCATATGAGTGTGTCATTATTAATTATTACCAAGATTGATAGAATTGGTTGTAGTAGCATACCAAAACCATTCTAAACCACACGTCAATGGGGTTCACTGATTTAGGAAGAGGCAGGAGTAAGGGCGAGGATGCATTGACAATAAACATAAATCAGTAGGTTCTTAATTGATTATCAAGCTTCTTTAATATTTTTTACCTACCTCACTTTCTCTGCCTAGTTCTTCCGGCCACATCTTCTCACCTTTTGCTTTTGTTATTTGCTAAACTCCTCTGTCTTCGATTGTCCTCTTCCCTAACTATTTGTCAATGCTTCCGAACAATTATCAAAAACCATTTTGAATTTAATAAAGTGTTGGTTGAACATTCAATTTTTAAAAATATTCAGTCCTAGAAATGACAGTGCATAGTTTAGGTAATATGATGCAATTTAAATAATGGCTAAATTTATCTTAGAATATTTGGTGTTTTGAATTCGTACATATTGTTTAATTTATAAGTTTTTTTAAATTTTTTAAAATTTGTTATAATATTTAGAGACAGGTTGATTTTTTTTAGGCAATTTAGACTTATTATTTTTTTTTTTAGGGGCTTGGATCAATTAAATTTTCATTTTATGATATTTTTTTCCTTTTTGAAATTTCGAGAGTTTGATATTAGCTTAGCGCTTTATCAATTTTGTTACCAACCTAACAGTGCTTCATAAATTTTGATTTTAACATAATGGTTTATCAATTCTGTTTTCTATCTGCATCATTTTATGCATGGACCTGTTTCTATTAAATCCTTGATATTATCAAAACAAAGCTCCCTTACCTCGTGCTTAATTTACAAAGTTAACTCAAAAAAGATTTGTCGAGTAGATATCATCATGCAATAAAACAAATTGTTTGTGTTACATTAGTAGCTCACAGAGGAACCATTTTTCTTGCCTTGTTAACTGATAAATAAAGTGAGAAAATATAATGTTCCGGTTGAATAATTATAATTACTCACCTTACAATAACATGTCCATATTCTGATCAATAATCTTTGATTAGGACACAAGCACATTATTTTGTTATAGTGTTCCCAACTAGATCATTTTGTTAGAACAAAATGCAGTGTTAGAAGGTCATGTAAAGTGGTTCATATCAAGTTAAGTAGCTTAAATTGATCAGAAATGTCTGTAAGGAGCATCTTAGCACTGTAGCCGACAGCTCACAGGTAAATCATTCAGATTAAGGAATGTGAATATGGCAGAAGTGGTTTTAAAATACAGACAACGAATTTAACCCAATAACTGACCTTATGTTGCATAATTACAGTGAATCAAAAGATTGTTTATTTAGTTGAAAATGTTTATTTAAAACAATAAGTATACAAGCTTTCAAAAAAGTAGTAATTTGGTCATTTAATTATTCTTGTTTGAATTGACATATTTTTTTTAGTCAATTTGCATAAAACTAAATTTAGCAATATTTGAATTAGTCAAATGGTGATTTTTAAATTTTGAATTAAATTAGTAAACTTAGTCAGATAAATTGTAATAATACCTTATACCTACAATCAGTACCCTTTAGTAACTTTGTATAGAGTTAAAAACACATATACAGGCAAAAATAATATAATTTTAATTTTATAATATTTTGGTATTTTCTGTGATAATTATTTTCATTATTCAAAAGCTTAAACTGGTAGAAAGAAACAATTAAATTAAATTGATCAGATTAATTGATCTAATTGATTCCAAGACTAATTAATTGAATATCTTTGATTAATAAGCTAAAGTAATTTTATTAATTTAAATGTAATTTAGTTTTATATTAACAATGTTTATTAAACAAGGTCAAAATATATAAATAAATATATTTGAATGGGAGAGAATTATATTAAGTCACTCTTATTGATATAAAAATTAACTAAGTTAATTTAGAATAATTAATTTTTTTTAGCAAAAAGTGCATTCAGCTTTCGCCAATTCTATTTTAATATTCTTGAATTGCATTAAATTCAAATAATTCAATTAATTTTAATATAATTGGACTTTTAGAGTCTGAGATTAATTGGGCTTAATTCAAAATCAGAAATTTAATTGGCCTGACTAATTTTGAGATTTCATTTTTTTAATGATTTATATTAACATTTTAGAGAACTACAATTTTAAACAAAATATAAAAAAATATTATATATAAGAACAATTACTTTATGTTGCAGTTAAATCTCAATTGAGCACGGGTATTTATACTTGTTTGGTTTAAATATTAGCCAGCCGAATATTAGTGTCACGCTTCAAGAATATATTTATTCATTAAAAAATGAATAATATTCTCCTTGTAACAATCATAGAATTCTGGTTACACAACCACGGTATGGATAAAAATATATATACCTCGCTCGAATATTCACAATCACGCAGTATATAGACAAAAATATCCTATCCGAATATACACAACCACGCAGTGTATAGACAAAATATAAAAAAAATGAAGAATAACAAGGAGATCCATCCCACAGATAAAATCCAAAATAATACAACTGCGAGTTGGCTCGACTTAACACTCTGAATACTCAACCGAATAAATGCTAAATGTCCAAATGTGAATTAATTAATACAATGCTAATAAATTATATAAATGCGGAAGCTTAAGCAAACCGAAATGAAACAGAAACTATCTGAAACTCAATGTGAATGGGACGGCACAGGCAACATCCTCCAAGCGACCCAATCAACATAAACTTGCTAACAAGGAAACAACAATAGAAAGCAGGGGTGGTGAGTACAAAGGAATATTCAGCGGGTATAAGATAGATAATGCATGAACAATAATAAGTACAGTAACTCAAAGATATACAGGAATTCAAAGATATGCAGTCTCAGAGAAGAATATACTCATCATTTAATGAGGACAACCAATCAATGGAAGACATAGTCGATAGCATATATGCATCTCCGTAATGCCACGACTAGCTCACACCCGAAGGGAGCCCTGATCGTTAGCATATATGCATCAATGATGCTACAACTCACTCAACCAACTGAATGAGAGACATAGCCGATAGTATACATGCAACACCATGGTGATAGATAGACACGTAAATCCACCCTCACATATAGCTAACTACACAAATATACTCAGTTACATCCATGCAGACATACTAATCATATTACACACCACATGCGTATATATAACTACAAATCAGATATGAAATCTGCAACTATGAAACATCAACATCTGGTACACGTCACACACGTGTTCATATCTATAACCACATGACATAAATGAAACATAAGCTATCACGTATGTATAAATGCACGTCACACGCATGTTTATAACTACATGATCATAAACATGTGAATACAACACACTCAGGTATAACGCTACATGACATGAATAACCCGATACTGACTCATGATTATAAACACATGTCACACGAATGTCAAATGATTATAAGAGTACCCAAAACATAGCATATTCCTATTGTGCACACCATACACGTATACACACTACAAATATGAAAATAAAAAGACTGCATAGATATAAAACGAGCATCTCAAGGTACAAGAAGAAAAATATCAATCTCACATGACAAGTGAATAAAGTCAAGATAACACAGCTACTATATCAATCTAAACATATCATGCACCAAGATCAATAACTATAAAAGAAATCAAGCAAGAAATACCCGCCTCCAAAGTAGGTCATCTTGAAAGTCCTCACATCCAAGCACTTGTCCTCAATCAACGTCCTATATCAAAGAACGTAAATTATAATCAAATACTACACTAAATCCAATAACTAAAACACATCCTAAATTGATTAGGAAATCCTAATTGGTTCAACCCAATCACATCCAGAGCTAGTTACAAGGCTTATGAATAAAAGTTCTTTCAACCTCATAATTCTAACCAAGATGGTATCGTTACATCCATAAATCTCAAGATGTAACTAAACAAGCACAACCCACTATACCAATGCTAAATTCAACAATACACACAACATAACAACATCATCTACATTTCATCTTCCTCCTTTTAAATCAAACACACAATCCACATCCACATATTTCAAATTCAAGCATATATTCTAGCATGAATAATTTCTCTTCACCCCAAACGAATACAAAATTCCTTTGAACCCTAATCAAAACACACCACAACTAACCAAGCCATATTCACTAATCCATTTATTACAAATCATGTATTTAGCTACATCAACCTAACATCCAATCAATTAATAACACATCTACACGAATATAAACATATTATACCCCAATTCAATTACAACATATCTACATACATGTATTCTCAAGATGTCCAAAACCTACACAAATTCCTCCATCATACAAGACAAACCATGATCTAACCATAACACTACAACAATCTAAACAATACTTCCACTCATTTAAATTCATGACCACACAATCAAAGCTAACCCCAATTTCATCTACAAGCATTCAATCCAAAAGCACAGAACATCACTAAAACTTACCTAAATAGTGATGATCAAATCCTCAAGCTCCAGATCTGTCGGATCAGAAAGTTCTTCTTCCCCTCACTGGTATTGGCCGGCCAACAACAAAAATACCATCGAGAATAGATTTATCAGCCCTCAAGAAGTATTACTCAACTCAACTTAATCAAAAACTAAATCTATCATCCCTACCTTACTATTATGGTCGCGGCTGGCAGTGGGGTGGTCGGAGCAGAACCAAATCATCCCAAGCAGTAGCTGGTCGGAGTTGATGGAGAGGTGGCCAACAACGTTGGGATAGCAGGCGACAATGAAGACTGGTGACTGTTAAGTTACTGTGGTGTCAGAAGATAAGAGGGAAGGGTCGACAGCTGATCCCCAAAATAGATCAAACACATTTGAGCTTACCAGCGATGATCTCCAAATAGGCGAAGTGAAATTGGGGAATCTGCTTCTTCGGTTGCCGCGGCTGTGGGCTATTGCAGTGGTCGCGGGATGGTCGATGGTGGGAGATTGACGGCAGCAGGGATGGGTAGGGCTTGGCACCGTCTACCAAGGCTGACCGGCGTCGTTGTTTTCACAATGTGTGGCTGGGATGTTGCCGGTAGAATCTTCACAGGGAGGAGAAGGTCGCGGTAGTAATTGAAGTGGAGAGGGACTAGGGCTCTCCGATTGCGGGGCAACCCTAATCCTGGCCGCCGACGATGATCGATCGAGTGAAATGGAGTCGGTGGAGGCTATTGTCGGGGAGAAGAGAAGAAATGCTGCTGTGGGGTGAGGAAAATGAGATCGAGGAGTTAGGTTTTGATTTTAAAAATTTGGGTTTTTCAATTTTTAACTTTAGGTTAATTACTTTAATTAACTCTCACTTAATTAAATAATTATCTTAAATAAGTCACAAAAATTCAGTTTAAATCTCGAAAATTTTCTCAAAATTCCCAAATAATTCTTTAGGATTATTCCTCAATTAACATTTATTATTTTAGTGTTAATTTTATCTGCTGAATCTTACATTCTCTCCAACTAATAAAAATTTGGTCTCCAAATTTACTATTCAAGTGCAGTATCCAACAATAACATAATCCTTTCGTATAAGTACCGAAAGGACTACACACACCTTAAGTAAACAAGTGAGGGTATCGAGCTTGGATCTCATCCTCAAGCTCTCAAGTTGTCTCCTCATCAGTATGAAACTATCATCCAATCTTGACGAGACGAATGATTTTGTTCCGCAATAAGCGTTCCTTGTGATCCAGAATCACAAAAGAACCTCCTCTGCATGGATACATGCACCACATAGTATATTCCCATACAAGGGTTGAATGATAGTGCCAACAAATAGACTACTCCACCTATTCACCCCAGTATCACAAAGGGTCTGATATAACGAAGAGATAACTTTCCCTTCAAATCAAAATTTTTAATCACTTTAGTAGGTGAGACACGTAGAAGTACATGGTCACTACAGTAAACTCCAAAGGTCTCCATCTCTGATCAACATAACTCTTTTGTCAATTCCATGGCTTCCGACATCTCTCATCGGATAATACACACTAACTCTACATCATGCTGAATGCTCTGTGACCCCAGTATTTGTGGTTCACCAACTTCTTTTCATAGAGTAGGTGATCGATGTGCTTTGTCGAATAAAAACCCAAAACGATGAACATCTGAATAGCTAACTGCTATCTGAAGAGGTATGCAATCTCCACTAGGTGCAAATGATTCTCCTAGCAACCTCCAGAATCTATCATGCATGCTCACAACAGATCCTCAAGTGTCTATGTAGCGCACTCTGACCCATCTGTTTATAGTGAGAAACTGTACCGCAATAATGCTCTGTACCCAAAGCTTGCTAAAATATTGCCAAAACTTTGAAGTAAAACTCGGATCTCTATCCGATGTAATACTTTGAGGTATATCATGAAATATGATAATCTCTATACCGTATGACTCTGACAGATAATCAAAAAAGTCTGTCCTACGGATTGGTAGAAAATGTGCGAATTTGGTTAATAACTCCACGATCACCCAAAAAGCATCATGTCCTTTCCGTGTTCGAGTAACCCTACCACGAAGTCCATAGTGATATGTTCCCGTTTTCATTCCAGTATTAGAACCTTCTGAAACAACTCTTCGTGTTGCTCAGCCTTCCCTTGCTGATAAATCAATCATCAAGCCACAAATTCTATTATATCCCATTTTCATGTCATTCCACCTGTAGAACGCTCAAGTCCTTATACATTCGTGTATCATCCGGATGAATAGTGAATCAAGATATATACGCTTCCGGAAATAAGTCCTTGTTGACTGGGTGTGCCCTAGGTACACACAATCTTCCACGAACATATAGGATGTCATTGTCATCACAAGAGGATTCTGTGTGGGGTCCTGAATCCACTCTACCACTTAGACGTCGCAAATGCTGATCATTAGCCTATGCTTCTTAATTTATTCTAAAATGGGAAACTGAGAAACCCTGAATATCAAAATCCCATGCTCTATCTGTTCTTGTTCTACTAGTCTCATCTCTGAGAAACTCTATATCAAGTCTATAACTACCACTCGGTGACTAGCTAGAACCTCATATAGATGACATCTCCATATATATTGAGGGAAAATAATAGATGTCACTTCCCAAATTATAAACAGGATAGTTCTCCTCAAGCTAACTAGAAGTATATGATATCACACATGCGTGCTACATCCAAATTGCACCTAACCCTTGCAGCGATGCAACAGTGTAGAGCACAAATCCATTTTTCCCAAAGATAAACACGAGGATGGTTGTTGTCACACCCCGGGAGTATATTTATCCGTCAAAAAATGGACATCACCTCTCCTTTAATGGTTGACAAATTCTTGGTACATAATCACACAACAAATACATATAAATACCCCACACGGGTATTCACATCCACGCAGTGTAATAGATGATACAAATACTCTACCCGAGTATGCACAACCACGCAGTGTATAAAATCATATAACCAAAATAGTAAAAAATAAATATGGTCTACACAACCAGAAAACCAAAACATACAATTGCGAGTCGGTCCGGCTTTTGACACCAAGTACACGATTAGAAACAAATCTGAAATCCAGACACAAACTAATTAATACAATACATGAGTAATAATCAAATGCGGAAGCTAAAATAAACAAACATAGTATGAAAATAAATCTAGAGCTCGATGTGAGAGGTACAACGCGGGCAGATATCCTCCAAGCGGGAATATCCGGTTAGGAAGTTCATACGTCAGCTATGGACTGCGGGAGAAACACTTTACCATGATACTGATGGGTAGTCTGTGAATGTTAGGTCCTTGTCTACGAGAGAAACACTCTACCATGAATGACCTCGTGGGCAGATAATAGGTAGCTATCTAGCTACGGGTTGCGGGAGAAACTCTCTACCACGTATGACCTCGTGTGCAGCCAGGGTGTAACAACCCAAATAGTAGCATGTCTACGACTAGCTTATACCCGAAGGGAGCACTGGTCGCTAGCCCATGTATCTTTGTGATGCTATGGCTAGCTCATACCCTAAGGGAGCACTGGTCACTAGCATACATACATCATCGATGCTACGATTAGCTCATACCCGAAGGGAGCACTAGTTGCTAGCATACATGCATCATCGATGCTATGACTAGCTCATACCTGAAGGGAGCACTATTCGCTAGCATACATGCATCATCGATGCAACGACTAGCTTGTACCCGAAGGGAGCACTGGTCGCCAGTATACATGCATTACGGATGCTATGACTCACTCAATCAACCTAATGGAAGACATAGCCGCTAGCATACATGCAACATCGGGATGCTACGACTCACTAAACCAACCTAATGGGAGACATAGCCGATAACATACATGTAATATCGTGACGCTACGGCTCACTCAACCAACTTAATGGGAGACATAGCCGATAGCATACATGAATCACCATGGTCGTAGATAGACAAGTAAATCTACCGTCACATATGTCTAACTACATAAATGTACTCAGTTAAATTCATGAAGACATACTAATCATGTTACACACCACACGCGTGTAAATAACTACAAATTAGATATGGAATCTACATATATGAAACAACAATTGCTACACGCTACACACGTGTCCACATCTATAACTACATGGTATAAATGAAACAATGCTATCAAGTATGTATAACTGCACGCCACATGCATGACTAACCCTACATGGTCATAAATATGATTCTAAGGTACACGTCATGTACACAATCACATGGCCCGAATAACTGAATCTATCATGTGAACATAACACATGTCACACGCATATCCAATAACTACATGTTTACCCAATCATACACATTTTCCTATTGTGCACACAATACATTTGTACACGCTACAAAATAAAGATCATATAGACTGTATGAACATAAAAAAAAATAGAGTAAATAAAGTGCAAGCAGCCAGTATTAAACTCAAGTAAAAGTTATATCTAGAGTCAAGGTAAATACAGCTTCCTAAACAGTATAACAATCATGCACTAAGGTCAATAAGTAAATGAGAGCAAGAAAGAAATACTCGCCTCCAAAATAGGTCATGACGAGAAATCCTCAAGTCCAGGTACTCGTTCTAAATCCACGTCCTGCATCAAGGACCACAATTTATAATCAAGTTCTACTATGAATCCAAGGACTAAACTAAAACCTAAACCGTTTAGGAAAACCCTAATTAGTTTAACCTAATCATTCCACATATAAATCTCCTTATTACTCCACATAACCAAACCCTAATTAATTAGGCCTAATCATAAATCATTTGGTTTAGGCATCATTAACCCTAGAATTTAAGTTTAGATCGAAAACCCCTTCATATAGGTATACTAAATCAAATCCATACTAACCCCCTTATAAGGAAATATAGTTACACGGTATATGTACCAAAGAGTTTCTTCTTCCTCATAAACCTAACAAAGATGAATCACACAGAAACCTCCTCTACAAGGATACATTCATCACATAATATATTCCCCTACAGGGGTTGAATGGTAGTGTCAATGGATATACTACTCTACCTATCCACTCTAGTATCCCAAAGTGTCTGATATAACGAAGAGCTAACCCTCCCTTTAAATCAAAATTTTCAATCCTTTTAGTGGGTGAGACACGTAGAAGTATATGGTAGCTACCATAAACTCCAAGGGTGTCCGTCTCTGTTCTACATAACTCTTTTGTCAATCCTAGTCTTCCGACATTTCTTGTCGGATAATAAATGCTAACTTTGCATCATGCTATATACTCTGTGATCCCAAAATACGTTGTTCACCAACCTTCTTTCATAGAGTAGGAGTTCGATGTGCTATATCAAACAAAGCCTGAAACGATGATCATCTGAAAAGATTAATGATATCCGTAGAGGTATGCAAACTCCACCAGGTTCAAATGATCCTCTCAGTTGCCTCCGAAATCTTTCACGCAAGTTCACAACAAATCCTCAAGTGTCCGTGTAGCGCGCTCTAACTATCCATCTGTCTGATGTGAAAAGTTGTGCCAAAATGAAGCTCTGTACCCATAGCATGCTAAAACAATGCCAAAATCATGAAGTAAAATATGGATCTCTATCCGATGTAATATTCTGAGGTATATCATAAAATATGATCATCTCTCTATCGTATAACTCCGTCAGATGATCCAAAGAGTCCATCCTATAGATCGGTAGAAAATGTACGAATTTGGTTAATCGCTCTACGATCACCCAAATCGCATCATTTCCTATCAGTATTCGGGTAACCCTACCACGAAGTCCATAGTGATATGTTCCCGTTTCTATTCTAGTATTGGAACCTTCTAAAACAACTCTGCCTGTTGCTCCGCCTTTCCTTGCTGATACATCACACATCAAGCCATAAATTTCGTTATACCCCATTTTCATGTCATTCCACTCGTAGAGCGCTTAAGTCTCTATACATTCGGGTACCATCCGGATGAATTGCGAATCAAAATCTACAAGCTTCCGGAAATAAGTCCTTGTTGACTATGTGTGCCCTAGGTACACACAATCTTCTACGATCATATAGGATATCATTCTCATCACAAGAGGTTTCTGTGTGGGGTCCTGAAATCACTCTACAACACAGATACCGCAAATGTTGATCATTAGGCTGTGCTTCATAATTTATTCCAAAATTAAGAAACTGAGCACCCCTGGATATCAAAATCCCATGCTTTGTCTATTCTTGTTCTACTAGTCCCATCTCAGAGAAACTCTGTATCAAATCCGTAACTACCGCTCAATGACTAGCTAGAACCTCATATAGATAATGTCTCCATATTTACAGCGCGAAAAAATGGCTATCTATTCCCAAATCATACATAGGGTAGTTCTTCTCATATTTCTACAATTGATGAGAAGTATATAATACCGCAAATGCATGCTGCATCCAAACTGCACCTAACCCTTGCAGCGATGCATCAATGTTAAGCACAAAACTATTTTCCCCAAAGGGAAACATGAAGACGGGTGCAGTAATCAGTCTTTGTTTGAGTTCTTAGAAACTTGTCTCGCAAGCCTCTATACACGAAAATTTTCTCCCTTCCTGGTCAGTCAAGTCAACGACAGAGCAAAGATGGAGGCATCCTCTACCATTCTCCAATAATATCCAATCATATCTAGAAAGCTATACACTTCCTGTATTGTCTTCGGTTGCTACGAACCAGTAACAACCTCTATCGTCAAGGGATCCACCGAGATCCGTCTACTAGAGACTACATATCCGTGAAATCCCACTGATAACAGCCAAGTTGCAATTTAATAAACTTCGCATAGAGACGTTCTCATTGAAGCATCTCTAGAACTATGCAAAGATGTCGTGCATGCTCCAACTCTAACCGGGAGTAAATCAGAATGTCGATTAATAAAGACAATGAGTTATTCTGTACAGAGTCTATGATACTGGAGTCATACCCAGAATTGACTCAATCGTAAACTCCACTCGCCTTTTCGAGTCAAGCCTGGGAATTCTGCCAAAAATATGTTTGGGCATTCTCGAACTATAGGAACGTCCGAGGGATGTGAAGCACCATCTTCCTCAACCTTAATCAAAGACTGAAGATATCACATCATCTTTAGTCCCAACGAATTTCCAAGGGGTATTCCGAAAGTTGGAAAGTGACTACTCTCGCTCAATAGTCAACTATAGCATATTGGTTGATCAATTTTATTATTTTATTTACTCAGTCAACGTACATTATTTTATTTATATTAATTGTCGTATTTAACATTTTCCCCCACTAATAAAAATTTGGTCCAAAAATTTACTTCTCAGGTGCTGTAACTACAATAACATAGTCCTTCAGTATAAGCACCGAAAGGACAACACACACCATAAGTAAACAAGTGAGGGTATCGAGCTTGGATTTCATCCTCATGCTCTCAAGTTGTCTCCTAATCATTTTGAAACTATCATCAAATCTTGATGAGACGAATGATTTTGTTCTGCAATATGCATTCCTTGCGATCCAGAATTACACAAGAACCTCCTCTACATGGATACATGAACCACATAATATATTCCCCTGCAAGGGTTCAATGATAGTGCTAACGAATAGACTACTCCACCAATCCACCCTAGTATCACAAAGGGTCTGATATAACGAAGAGCTAACTTGCTCTTCAAATCATAATTTTTAATCCCATTAGTAGGTGAGACAAGTAGAAGTACATGGTCGCTATAGTAAACTCTAAAGGTCTCCGTCTCTGATACTCAAATATTTTGTCAATTCCCAGGCTTCTGACATCTTTCGTCAGATAATAAACACTAACTCTATGTCATGTTGAATGCTCTATGACCCCGGCATTTGTGGTTCACCAACTTCTTTTCACAGAGTAGGTGATCGACGTGCTTTGTCGAATAAAAACCTCAAATAATAAACATCTGAATAGCGAACTGATATACGTAGAGGTATGCAAACTCCACCAGGTGCAAATGATTCTCCCTACTGCCTCCAAAATCTATCACGCATGCTCACAACAGATCCTCAAGTGTCTGTGTAACACACTCTGACCAATCTGTCTATAGTGAGAAACTGTACTGCAATAACATTCTGTACCCAAAGCTTGCTAAAATATTGCCAAAAATGTGAAGTAAAACACGGATCTATATCCGATGTAATACTTTGAGGTATATCATGAAATTTGATAATCTCTCTATCGTATGACTCCGGCAGACAGTCCAAAAAGTTCGTCCTACAGATCGATAGAAAATGTATAGATTTGGTTAATTGCTCCACGATCACTCAAAACACATCATGTCCTTTCCGTGTTCTAGTAACCCTACCACAAAGTCCATAGTGATATGTTCCCGTTTCCATTCCGGTATTGGAACCTTCTAAAACAACTCTTCCTATTGCTCAGCTTTCCCTTGCTGATACATCAATCGTCAAGCAACAAATTCCGTTATATCCCATTTTCATGTCATTCAACCCATAGAACGCTCAAGTCCCAATACATTCGGGTATCATTCGGATGAATAGTGAATCAAGATCTATACGCTTCTGGAAATAAGTCTTCGTTGACTGGGTGTGCCCTAGGTGCACACAATCTTCCACGAACATATAGGATGTCATTCTCATCACAAGAAGATTCTGTGTGGGGTCTTGTAACCACTCTACCACACAGACACCGCAAATGATGATCATTAGCCTGTGATTCTTAATTTATTCCAAAATGGGAAATCAAGCAACCTTGGATATCAAAATCCCATGCTTTGTCTATTCTTGTTCTACTAGTCTCATCTTTGAGAAACTCTATATCAAATACGTAACTACCACTCAGTGACTAGCTAGAACCTCATACAGATGACATCTCCATATTTATAGCGGGAAAATAATAACTGTCGCTTCTCAAATCATAAACAAGATAGTTCTCCTCGTGTTCCTCTAGCTGACAAGAAGTATATGATACCACCCATGTGTGTTGCATCCAAACTACACCTAACCCCTGCAGCGATGCATCAGTGTAGAGCACAAATCTATTTTTCCAGAGGGAAACACGAGGACGGTTATGGTAACCAGTCTTTGTTTGTTCTTTTAGAAACTTGTCTCGCAAGCCTCTATACACGAATTTTTTCCCCTTCATGGTCAGTAAGGTCAATGGTAGAGCAAATCTGGAAACATCCCCTAGCATTCTCTAATAATATCCAGTCACAGTCAGTTCCAAAAAAAAAACTACGAACTTCCTGTACTGTTTTCGTTTGCTCTCAACCAGTAATAGTCTCTATCTTCAAGGGATCCACCGATAACCCTCTACTAGAGACTACATGTCCATGAAATCCCACTAATAACAACCAAGATACATATTTAATAAACTTCACATAGTGACGTTCTCGTCGAAGCATCTCCAGAACTATGCGAAGATGTCGTTCATGCTCAAACTCTGACCGGGAGTAAATCAGAATGTTGATAATAAAGACAATAAGTCATTCTGTACAGAGTCCTTGATACTGGAGTCATACCTAGAATTGACTCAATTGTAAACTCCACTTGCCTTTTCGTGGCAAGCCGGGGAGTTCTTCCAAAAATACGTTCGGGCATTCTTCAACTATAAGAACATCTGAGGGCTGTGAAGCACCATCAAAAACTGAAGATATCTCATCATTTTTAGTCCCAACGAATTTCTAAGGGATGTGTTCCGAAAGTCAGAAAAGTGACAACTCTCACTTAGCAGTCCACCATAGCATAGTAGGTAGTCAACCAATCTATGTCTAGGACGATGTCCTATTCTGTCATAACGAGCACGTATAGATCTACTACAAGTCCATGACTATCGAAGTCCAAGGAAATCCCCTGACTTTTTAACTGACGATCAGAACCTCCCCAGATGGCAAAGGTACCACTAAGTCATGTGGTCAGAGTGTAAAACTTCTATCAATTCTTACACAACAATGATCCATCTAATGCCTCTCAAAGGGATCACAAAATAAAAATCCAAGTAATGGACTGATCCCGAGAATAGTCCTCTGTATCATCCACCAATTAATGACCTAATATCATTGGTGGTATGCAACTAATGCAGTCTTCTCTGCGTCAGTACAAGTCATGTACTCATATGTGCCTCGATGGTTATCTAACCACGCACAAGCGACCCAATGGTTGTATCTCCCTGAAAATAGTATAATTCAATCTTTTATTGATCGATCAACAATGGCATACGATTTCTATCCACCACCTAGCTAGCTAGTCTGGGTTGGTACCGTTGGTGATATTCTCCTGAGACTATAATCCTGAACCTCTCATAGGGGTGTGATGAGTCTGACTCATACTATCAAACACAACCTCAGTCAGAAACCCTAGAAAAACTCACCTATCAGGCAAAAAGGTCCAGGTCCCATTGACTCAACAAATCATATTCGTAGTCGACCCGGACCACGATCACAAACAATGACAAATCTACCTCAAATCATAACTATCACAGACATTAAGGTAAGAATTTACAGAAATATAGATTACCTGCTACACTACTTACCTCTTATTGCTCGGAGATATCTTGACACTGCCTTGTCCCAAAACTTGGAAAAATCATATTGAGAAAATAAATGGAGATAACCAAAACATGAAAAACAGGTTTTCGCAACCTGTGGCTTTGATGCCAATAAATTTCACACCCTGAGAGTATACTTATCCATCGAAAAATGGACATCACCTCCCTTGTAATAATCACAAATTTTTTGGTACACAGTCACAATACAGATAATAATATTATACCCCACTCGAGTATTCACAATCACGCAGTGTATAAGACTAAAATATCCTACCCGGGTATGGACAACCACGCAGTGTATAAAATAAAATTCAAACAGCATAAACAATAAAAATAGTTTACACTACCAGAAAACCAAAACATACAATGGCGAGCCGACTCGGTTTATGACACTAAGAACATGACCAGATATAAATTAATTAATACAATATATGAATAATAACAAATGTGGAAGCTAAAACAAACCAACATAGAATGGAAATAAATTCGGAGCACGATGTGAGAGGGACGGCGCGGGCAGATATCCTCCAAGTGACTCAATCAACATATATCTGCTAACCTGGAAATAATAATAGAAGGCAGGGGTGGTGAGTACAAAAGAATACTCAGGGAGTATAGAACGATAGTGCATGATAAAATAAAAGTGTAAGGAGAAACAAAATAGGGTATACAGGAATTCAAAGGCTCATAGAAGAATAGACTCACCACCGAATGGTAACACCCGTATGCCATTACTATACACTCACCCTACTCACTGCACATAGTATCAAGAGTAGTGCCAATAATACAGAATATGGGTACAACATCTCACATGTATGTAGTAAACATTAAGTAACATGAGTACAATATCTAACGTGTGTGTACTATCATCAAACAACACGAGTACACCATCTCACATGCATGTACTAAACATTAAGTAACATGAGTACAACATCTAACGTGCCTGTACCAACACAAGTAACATCAATAAATCAAATGTGAGAGCAATGCTCCACCACAGAGTATACAAATGACCAAGACACCTAGCTCGTCAGCTATGGACTGCATGAGAGTCGCTCTACCACGTATATACATGTAGGCAGACAGGAGGTAGCTATCTAGCTATGGTTGCATGGGAAGCGCCCTACCTTGTATATACACGTAGGCAGCCGAGGGTATAATAACCTAGTAAGAACAGGTTAGCCAGCACATAGGCATGTCTCTATCACTACCGACTCTCTCAACCATGAATAGGAGACACGATTGACAGGATATAGTAATGGTCACTAATGACTCTCTCAACCATTAATGGGAGACACGGTCGACAGGATATAGTAACGGTCACTGACGACTCTCTCAACCTCGAATGGGAGACACGGTCGACAAAACACATGCATCTCCATGATGCTACAAGTTTCTCAACTCGAAGGGCGACATAATCGATAGCAAGCATACATCTCCATGATGTTACAACTTGCTCACACCCGAAGGGAGCCATGATCGTTAGCATGCATGCAACTCCACAAGGGTAGACAAGTAAGTAAACCTACCGTTGCACATGTCTATCTACAATGTACTCAACTACATCCATAAAGACATATCAATCCTAAGACACGCCACATGCATGTTTCTAACTACTAATCCAACATGATATTCACCAACATGATACATCACTTAGTGTACACGACATACATGTGTACACATGTACACACATATACACATACGACAAAATGCCACAATATCAAGAGTACACGGCAAACACGTGTCCACAACACAACTACAGGTATGCTAAGTATGCTACTACGACATTGGTACACGTCACACACGTGTCCACAACACAACTACAAGTATGCAAAGTTTGCTACATCATCGTTGGTACACGTCACACACGTGTCCATGCACTATATGACATGAGTAAAGAAAACTAACACATGAGCATAATTACACGTCACACACGTGTCTAACAACTACATGATTATACAATCATAAACATGTCACGCCTCGGGAGGATATTTATCCGACAAAAATCGGACAACACCTCCCCTGTATGGCTGACAATATCCTGGATACATAGACACAACAAACACATATAAATACCCCACACAAGTATAGACATCCATGCAGTGTAATAAACGAAAATAATACCCTACCCGGGTATTGCACAACCATGTAGTGTATAATGTTAAAACAAAACAGTATAAGACAACAAGAATGGTCTACATGACTAGAAAACCAAAACATATCATTTGCGAGCCGGCCCGACTTTTGACACCATCAATACATGACCAAAGACAAATTCGAAATATGGATACATATTTCTTAATACATAACATAAGTGATAAACCAAATGCAAAAAACTAAAACAAATCAAAAACGTCGGAGATAAATCCGAGGCTCGATGTGATAGGGATGGTGCGGGCAGATATCCTCCAAGCGACCCAATCAACAACCTACTAATAAGGAAACAACAAAAGAAAGTAGGGGTGGTGAGTACAAAGGAAATACTCAGCCGGTATAAGACAGATTGTTAAATATGATAATTTAAAATAATAAAATAATATGTGTTAACATGGAAAATAAAATTTATGAAAATTATTGAAAAAATTTGGAGATTTTTCTAGAATTAATTTAGAGCTAATTAGAGGAGATTACGGGGATATAAATAACAGACTTTTGGAAGACCTGTTTGGAGTATCAATTAAGTCGGGAGTTGATTGGTTTTATCAAAGCTAAGGTTGAAATTAAATTAACCTAAGATGTAATTATCAAACCCTAAGTTGAATTTATTTAATCTTAAAGCTAAGTTAATTAAAACTCAAGCTTAATTATTTAACCTAAGTTTTTTTTAATTTGTTTCTTTCCCATTTACTCGATAGTTTTTCCTCCCCACTTGATTTCTCCTCACTCGATCCTCTTCATGTCGAGCACCCCATCTTCCTCGATCGCACGCATCCACTATCGCCTAGCTCCATGTCGCCGCTGGTTGATCATCACAGATGTTGAAGGATTAGATCCCAGATTTGGTTCCTCCCCTCCGGTCACCGCCGATCTGAGTTCTTCTTCTCCTCTCCACACTCGAGCATCGACGACGATCTTCTTCTGCAACTGTCGATGCCGAACTTCACTTCTCCTCCGGCCAACACCCCTGTCCAGCCACAAGTTTTAGTCATCGCTGGAGCCTTGGCTAGCCATTGTGGTGCATCACCTACGAATGCCAAGCTTGATCAATCGCTGCCTATATTGGATCCAACGCCGGCCATCTCCAAATAGCTGACAGTATATCGAATTAGGGCAGTTTGTTGTGAATCTCATTTGCTCCAGCCAGCTGTGGAGACCTTCCCAATTTGCCCCAATCATCAGGGACGCTATCGGTCAAGCAATCATGGCCATAGCGCATCTCCGGCCACTTTAAATCTCTCAGACAGGCCACCATAGTTTGAGGTAAGGTTTTGGGTTTGTAGATGGATAGAATTGGTTGATAGATGCTAGGAATTGATTGTTGTTTTGGATCAACAGAACCCAACAAGGTTTCCGGCAGAAATGTATTCCGGCCAACCACTGTTTGGACCAGATTTGGTTCTCCGACCGGCTTTGGAAGGTGAGTAATTTTTATGGCATGATTTCTGTTGTTGTAAAGATATGTTGAAATATGAATTATAGTTTAGTTTTGTTGGTGTAATGGATAGAGTTTATGTGGAATGGATTTATGCTTGTAGATGAATTGTAGATTTAGCTATGTGTTTGGGTTGTTAGTGTTATGTTTGATCATGAAGAGGATGGGAAGGTAAGTGATGTGTGGATTGTAATGAAGTGTGTAGGTTGATTTCTTGATGTTAGTTGTAATGTAGATGACTCCCACTTTTTGGATTGCATGTAATTAACTTCAATAGTTTCATGCTTAGTAAGTGTTTGATGAAATGTTTAGTTGAGACTTATGG
>JBBUKS010331024.1:0-20195 GCA_038050645.1 Hedychium gardnerianum
GTCATAAATTGACCAGTTCATTTATAACTGTAAAATAGAAACCAAGAGAAGATACAAAATGCATTAGAAAATGGAAACAAAAGAGTGGAAACTGACAAAATGAAGAAATACTTCAGACTAATAATTTTAGGATGACATAAAATAATATATTGCCAACTTTTAGAAAAGAAACATTTCTGGTTCTATAATGCTAGTTATATGCATATATTATCTTATAGTGGTTGATTCAAAAAATCAACAATGGCTCATCGGTATGTATAGTCTTTTAGATCATTGTATTGTCTACAATGGCTGATAATTTAGCTAGAAGCCTTGTGAATGCCAGGTTGGACTGGACTTTTCTGCCCTTGTGTCTTATTTGGGCGCAATGTTGAGAGGCTTAGGGAAGATGTTCCATGGACAAATCCTTGTATTTGCCATGCTCTGTGTGTTGAAGGTGGTATTGCACTGGCCGCCGCTACTGCAGTTTTCCATGGTATTGATCCAGAAACATCATTTTTGATTGGAGAAGGATTGGTCTTTGCATGGTGGATCTGTGGTATCTATACTGGTATAGTGAGGAAATCACTGCAACAGAAATACCACCTCAAGGTGAATTCTTTTTTTGTTGTTCTTCTTCTTCTTCTTCTTTAGATTTATTTTTCTATCGTTCAGTTTCACTTTTTTTAGTGGCAACCAAATTGAGAAATCTTTGTCATCTTAAGTTTTTTTTTTTTTATGGTTTTCTTACAGAACTCTCCGTGTGACCCTTGTGCTGTCCATTGTTGCATGCATTGGTGTGCCATCTGCCAGGAGCACCGGGAAATGAAGGGTCACTTGTCTGATAACCTCGCTGTGCCGATGACTACTGTCAACCCACCATCCGTGCAGGAAATGAGCGACCGTAGCTCGGCAATCTCCGAGACTGGCCCTCAGCAGAACCAGCATGAAGAATTTGAAACTCAGGAGTTATAGTTTCAGAATGGCCTCCAACGCAAAAATATCATTTCCTTCCTTTCAATAGCTCAGACAGGTAGGAGAGGAACATTTTTCGTTTGGCCTTGAAAAAAGATGGAAGTTTGTAATGTAACGGCAGGTCTGCCACTTGAATTGATTGCTTCAAAAATTGAACACAGTTAAACATGGCATAACCATTCTGTGTAGGAGCTAAATTTTAGTTCTCTTATTAAACGATTCAAGTTTAGATCGTAGTTAAACATGTCACGGTTCAAAGCAACACGATTCAAGTGTAGAATGTGCACCACCAAGATACACACTTGGTGTCCTTTGAAACGGGAATACATAATGTCTCAGTGGTGTAAGAGGCAACAAGGATGACATGAAAGACAATGGGATAGTCCTAATCTATAATTGAGATTTGTTCAAAATGCACTCAAATGCGAAGAGATATTGAAACAAATAACAATTGCAAGAAAAAGTAAGAATTCTTATCCAAAGCTATCTCTTATCTACAAAGAATTAGAGAAGATGTTTATTTATTATGGTTTTCATAAATCAGATAATAAATAAACATCACAATGGTTTTAATTTTAATTTTCATTTCCATTTTGAAGATATATATATCGTTATATATTTTTGCCATTTGCGAATGTAGAGGGCATAAAGGCCCGTCGCCCAGCTTCCTCAATCGCTCCAACCGATTGCTCCGCAAACCCTAGAAACGAATTTGATCGAACGAGACCAGGACCGCCTACGATTTTCCCATGCTTCTGCCCTCGGATTTCGCATGGTGATCTCGCAATAACTGATTGATAGGCCAGGATTCTTATCGGTAGTAGGCTCGCCATGAGCCGGAGGGTGCGGCGGCGAGGTTCCTACTCCAAGGACAAGGAGAGGGCCGCCGTCTCGGCACCCTTCGCTGAGTCCTCCTATCACTGCGAGATCCCCCGCCCTTGGGCTCGCAGCGGCTGCGCCGACGATGCCGCCGTGGACTGGACAGCCCTGCCGGACGACACGGTGGTACAGCTCTTTTCTCGACTCAATTACCGCGACCGAGCGAGTCTCGGCTCCAGTTGCCGCGGCTGGCGCCTCCTTGGTTCCTCCCCGTGCCTCTGGACGTCTCTTGACCTCCGCGCCCACCGCTGCGAACCCGACACTATGGGCGCCCTTGCGGGGCGGTGCGTCCACCTTCGCCGACTCCGCTTCCATGGATCCAAGACCGCTTCCGCCCTCATCAACTTACAGGCGCGCGGCCTTCAGGAAATTGCTGGGGATTACTGCGGTGAGATAACGGATGCCACCCTTTCTGTGATCGCCGCGCGCCACGAGGCCCTCGAGAGCCTCCAGATCGGCCCAGATCCCTGCGTGCGAGTAACCAGTGATGCAGTCCGCCATGTCGCTATGTGCTGCACTAGACTGAAGCGGTTGCGTCTCTCTGGCATACGGGATGTTAATGGAGAAGCCATCAATGCCCTCGTGAGACACTGCCCGCAATTGTCGGAGATTGCATTTTTGGATTGTGGAAAGGTTGATGAGGCTGCTCTAGAGAATGTGGCATCACTGAGGTTTCTCTCGATAGCTGGCTCAAGGAATATACAGTGGGCTACAGCTTCCTCATCTTGGGGTAACCTTCCGAACCTGGTTGGTTTGGATGTTTCAAGAACTGATGTTTCTGCTAATGCTGTCTCAAGACTTCTCTCCACATCAAAGAATCTGAAGGTACTCTGTGCTCTCAACTGTTCTGCAGTTGATGAGGAAGGGAGCCACAATCCCAGTACGTTCATCAACACTAAGGGGAAGCTTCTACTTACCCAGTTTACTGATGTTTTAAGGGGAATTATTTCTCTGTTCAAGGGATCAGTTCTGAATGAACAAACTATATTTGTGCAATGGAGAAATTTTCAGAATGAGGATAAGAATCTGAATGACATCATGATCTGGCTAGAGTGGATCCTCTCACACTCGCTTCTTCGAATAGCAGAGAGTAATCCACACGGGATGGATGATTTTTGGTTGAGACAAGGGGCTTCGATGTTGCTAAGATTAGCAAAAAGCTCACAGGAGGATGTGCAGGAGAGAGCAGCAACAGGTCTGGCCACATTTGTGGTGACTGAGGATGAGAATGCTGCAGTGGAACCTGCAAGAGCAGAAGCAGTCATGCAAAACGGTGGAATACCTTTGCTTTTGGAGCTTGCTCGATCTTGTTGGGAGGGTGTGCAGTCTGAATCTGCAAAGGTTGAGATTTGGGTTGACATGATTGATACTTTAAGAACTCTGGCCTTGATTCTATTTTGTCTATTTGTGTTTGTAAATGTAGGCTATTGCAAACTTGTCAGTGAATTCCAAAGTTGCAAAAGCAGTAGCTGATGAAGGGGGAATTGGTATCTTAGCCAACCTTGCAAGATCCTCAAACAGATTGGTCGCAGAAGAAGCCGCTGGGGGGCTGTGGAACCTTTCTGTTGGAGAGGAGCATAAGGTCTGCTGTTCAATGGGCATTTGGTGCTTTCCACAGTTGGCTTATTCAGTAACAATTGTTGTTTTGATTTCAGGCAGCTATTGCTGAAGCTGGAGGAGTTAAAGCCCTGGTGGATCTTATTTTTAAGTGGCAATCTGGAGCAGATGGAGTTCTAGTATGCTTCATTTATCTGGTCTTTTGCCAGTTTAACATAAAGACAATTATTAAGAAACTACTAAGTACACATGTTCTCAAATTAGGAACGAGCTGCAGGTGCACTTGCGAATCTTGCTGCCGATGACAAGTGCAGCGTGGAGATTGCGGTTGCTGGTGGTGTTTGTGCACTGGTGACACTTGCTAAATCATGCAAAGTCGAGGGAGTCCAAGAACAGGTCTGAGCAACATATTACTTTTGTGTCTTTTATGTTTTTCTTGCATTTTCTTGAGGATAATCTCAATGTATCTTGTGAGAAAGCAGCACATTTCCTGTCATCAAACTGCATCACTTGGAGCTATACAAAATTGTTATATGTCACATCTCAAAACTTGAAACAATCTGAGCAGTTCCCAAGGAAAAAGTTCAAACAATAACAATCCATGCAATTTTGTTGATTGTTTCTGTTGTTATCAGCAAGATGAACAGGATCTTATTGCAATTTTCACTAAGAAAGAAAGTTTGTACACCCCTGTATTGATCTATTCATTGCAACTTTAAACATATGGACAAAGATGTAGTCAATTGGACTTTTAAAAGAAAGTTGTGTACATACACTATTTCCTTTCATTATGGAGTAGATGGGTGGAATAGGATTTCAGTTTGTAGGATTATTTTAGTAATTGTAAAAGTGTCTTTGTTTAGTGCATTCAGTTTTTAATCCTTTCCTAATTCATATACAATGCGTCTTGTTGGTGTATCTGACACCATATTTTGGTTATGAATTGTGGATCTCCTTTCTCTTCCCTTTCTTCCTCTCTTCTTCCATCTCTTCTTCCATCTCTTCTTTCTTTCACCCTTCTATTCCCCTACATCTTTCTCTCTTCTCCTTCTTGGTGGATCTACATAAAGTGGTATTGGAGTTGAATTCATCTTCTGTCTTTCCTTTCTTCTTCCTCTTCTCTTCACTTCCTAACTCCCTTGTCTATATTTTCTTGGCCTTTTGTGCAATCTGTCCAATCTTCTTATTGCCAATCACAGACTTGTCCATTTGACCTCAACCATCTTTTTATAAGTGATTAAGGCCGTGACCTCATATCATTCCTGATTAAGAGTTTCACCATCCCAATCAATGTGGCTTATTTGTAGACATGTTAATTGCCTCACAACAGTTTGCAAGCCTTGCATGGTGCACACTGCCTAGTCCACTAACAAGGCTGACACCACAATGTGGCTTATTGCCCTTCATTGTTGGAGCCACCATTCCAAGGTTAAATGTTCACACTTTTCAGAGTTTTTTTCACCATCATGGATTGCCCCACCATCCTTATCTCAGCCACTATTTTCTTGTTCCTGTAGTTTTCATGCACAACCACAGCAACGCAAACCACCCTTCGCCTCAAAGATCAATGCATGATCAGTTGTCATGGGTTGTTTTAATGTTACACTGGGTATTGTTTTTTTCCCCTAACATTTATTAAAAGGTCTCCTCAGTAATGTTTAAAGTCGTCTAATGGTTGAACTCCATGTTAATGAGAGATTAGTTGTATCCATCGCAAATATGATATTGGTGCCAGACATGACTTTTTCTAAATTTTTTGTGATTAACTGTGGTGTTGTAATGGTGTCTAATTTGAGATTGTAGGATCCCTCTAATTTTTTTCCCTTATCTTAGGCTGCTCGAGCTTTGGCTAATTTGGCAGCCCATGGCGACAGCAACAGCAACAATGCCACTGTTGGTCAAGAGGCAGGTGCACTTGAGGCGCTAGTGCAGTTAACTTATTCCCAAAATGAAGGTGTAAGGTATTTTTATTTTTGAATCGATCTTCTCAATAGTCATCTTTGACTTTCTGAATTGTTATGTTGTATCAGACAAATATGCTTCACATATATCCGCTTTGTACATCTAATATATATTCCATTCTCATATGCGGATTTTCATTTTCATTTTTTTTCAGAACACCATTTTTTCAACATTACCAGTGCTTTGTATAATAGTAATTTTCTTTTGTCACTTACCCAGGCAAGAAGCTGCTGGTGCTTTATGGAATTTATCTTTTGATGATAGAAATCGAGAAGCAATTGCTTTAGTTGGTGGAGTCGAAGCTTTGGTATATCTCTTTAATCATCCAGTGTCTTTTTGCATCTCCAGTTACAAAAACTTTAAGGATCCATTTCTCTTTCTCTCTTTGGATGCTATATTTACAAATATTTTGTAATGACGCTAGTGTTATATGATTTTTCATTTATAATGTCAAAATTCTGAAGACACTAATAATTAAATTGACAAAAAGGGTGTACGTGCTCCTATCACAGTTCCCAATTATTGGGAACCATTTTTAAACAGTTTATTTTTCATGGAAACAATATGATCTAGGGGTTCAATCGTGTATATTGAAAATGTTAGGGTATTAGATTAATAGGTTATTGATCTAGGGGTTCAATCCCACATTATAAGTTGTAAATTTAAGGTTTGCTAGCGAGTCTATATATGCCCATGTATCATATTGGCTATCTCATGTGGAAGCACTTCTCATGTTAAGGTGTTTTTGAGTTTATGAAACCAGAGAAGTAATACCCCTATCAACTTCTTGATGAAGTAAATATCAACTTGTTGGAAGCTGGATGTTGCTCAATACTTCAAATGCTATACTAAGGTCTGATTTTTCTATTCTTGTGGCATCTTTGTGCAGCAATCCTTTGCAGAAAGGATGAATATTCTGTAAGCTGCACCCTTGATGGCCATCAGAACTATTATTTATCCAATGAAGCACTTTTCTTTCAGTTGACACTTGCTAGGCTTCCTAGTATTCATAGGCAATTATTGTTCTCCTATGTCCAAATTTGGTGGCATGGACGGATATATCTCCAAGCTGGCATGGTTATTCTAGTCCTTTGGCAAGGTTATACTAGTCCTTTAGCGACACTCTTTATGTTGAGGAGTTTTTCTTGTTCATTTTTTATAACAGAAAAGTAACAACCCTAGCAATTTGTTGATGGGGATGAATCCATTTGACGCACTAATCTAGTTCTGTGTAGTAACCCAAACTTCTTTTTTGGCTTCCATAATATGCTAGTGCAAGGAATTCAAGCATCATTAAGGGAAAAAAAAATTACTGTAAAAGGTTGATATCAGAGGTTGATGAAAGGCTAGAACTTTTGCTTTACTGTCTAAAAAACTTGATGTTTTGACTGATATCATCTGATAGAAACAATCAGTTTTCTCACATCCAGTCCTGGGTGAATCCACCTAACAATAGATGTAGTCAATTGTGCATGATCTTTAAACAAATGACTACTAGTTGCTAGTTTTAGAGCAAAATTAAATAGAACATAGCATTATATCTAATTGGGAAATACAATAACCTCAAACTACTAGCACAACTAATTTGACGTCCACCAGGCAAAACAAACTAAGCACAAATGTGAAAAGTAGGAAATAAATGAGGAAGCATAACCAATGTTGCCGATAATGTTTCACAAGCAACATGTATGCAACAATAGAACTATATCACACAACGACATCTCCATCACTAACAAGAGTTGTGGATGTGATAGATTGCATGAATGTCATACCAAACATGCATTGTATAATCGTACCAAACATGCAATGTTATACTGTCTTAAGTGTTTAGACACCAATTATGTTGCTACTATATCTACATAAGTATAATGCATTGTAACTAGCATAAGACCGTTAGACAGATTGTAAGTGAACTTAATAGTGGATCTGCGGTCGTATCCACTTGAACTCTACCAAAAATTTTGGTTTGGTTCTAGTTTTGAGGATTTCAGTTTTTTGGGTAATTTGAGGATTTCAATTCTTTTATACTAGTTCCGATGCAAATTCAAAGGAACAAAATATAAAGTGATTTATAGGAAATAAAACTATACACAAAAACTCAGGCAATAAAACTATAAAAACTATACAAGAGATTTATTATTCACAGGAACTATACAAGAACTCTGCAATTAAATATAAGACTCTAATTCATTTGAACTATGTACAAGAGTTATGAAACAATTATGAATTGTGGATTAAAATAGAAATATAACACATGCTATCATCTTTCAATTGCAAGCCACCTCTAACAAAAAACATTTTTTTTCAATAATTATTGTCACTAAATATCAAGTATCTCAAGTAAATGAAAGTATCAACAAGTAATGGACATTATGAACTATATTGTCTAAATTCCTAAGAATCCTAAACAAAAGCGATAACAAGGGGCGCTAGAAGGGATGCTGAACATAGAAGGGATGCTGAATAGATTAATGTTGTCGACATGGAAGAAGATCAATATTACCATAAAACTTGAGAATTCTTTTGACTGCATGAGCATGCCATTATAATCTACAAATGATAGTCTCTTGAATTTCTTATTTGCTGGAAGTTGAACTCTGTGACAAGGGTTACAGTCTCTGTTCTTAATTTTCTCTTTTTCCCTTAAATTCAAACCTTCTATTTCATTTGGGTGGCTACTCATTTCTATACGTTGATACAATGGTTTTTAGGTAACAGATTTTTTTTCCCTGGTAGATTCTAGATTTGAAGATTCAAATTGTCTTTAACACTGTTTGCAAACTTTTGGTTTGTCCTACTAGCTACTTTTCCTTTGCAGAAGGATGAAATGTTGTTTCACAATAAATCTTGACATTGTTATTTATTTTGTTGAAATTTTCAGGTAGCTCTTGCACATTCTTGTTCAAATGCTTCCCAAGGTCTGCAGGAAAGGGCTGCTGGGGCTTTGTGGGGTTTATCAGTTTCAGAAGCTAATAGGTAATTTGTTATGTTTTCTTAGCTGTTCCTCTGAGTTGATAGCCGAGTAGCATGTTGACTATGCAATCCCTTTTTGAGGAATTCCATGAATTGTCATCCATTTAAGCATCATCAAATGGCTTGTACCCTGACTATTTGAGGATAGCTACATGCAGGCTATATCACTAGTTATTGTCAAATCTAGTAGTTTCATGATGTTAACTAAAGTAATCTTTAATCTTTCGCCACTCCTTATTCCTTCTCCTTTAATACATTCAACTCATACTATACAAATATCTGGTCGGCTTTAAACAATTTAAATCTATTTTCTATAATTTTATCATCTATTGGAGCCATCCAGTTGCTCTAGAATATTAGTAATTTTTATTTTGTTCTAATGACCCCACACATCCATCTTAATATTTTTATTAGTATTGCTTCTTAAAATTCTAACACTCCGATCTATAAAATCTATCAAGTTGTATATATTCTCGAAAATTTTATTTTAGCCTATTAGGTACATGACCCTAATGCAAACTCTATAAGTTTTCTCTTTATTTCAACCACATTCTTCATCCTATTGATGATATATCTCTGTTTTGTTGAATGATAAATCCAAGATATCTAAAATTTCACATACAAAAATTTCATGCCTATTCATTTTGTCTATTATCTTGATTCTTTTAGTTGTTTAATTAACATAGGCCAACTTGGACTCCAAGAATTTAACTATGATATACTGCTTTTATGATCTAAGGTCTTTGAAAGAGAATTTGACTTGCCAAGAACTGATTGGTACTATAAAGTACAACCTAGTATTGCTTCTTAGTAAAACTGACAAATACCAATCGTTAAATGCCAACATAACTGATACTACAAACCATGTTGGTGCCAATAACTAGAGTAACTGGACTAGAGCTAAATACTAGGCTGCTTCATTGGCCTTGTTTCACGCTAAACAAATTTATTGAATGCCAACTCAATTTACCTTTTTTGTGGTTCAATTTTTTTCCTTGCTAATTCCCTTTTGGGTAATTTTTTTTCTGGTATTTAGCATTGCGATTGGAAGGGAAGGAGGTGTAGCACCTTTAATTGCATTGGCACGTTCTGATACTGAAGTAAGTATTTATATTATTTTGAAATCATTTAATTTTCTGTTTAATATTATTCTTTCATCCTTCTGCTCTTAATATATTTCCTTTACTAAATATTAATTCAGGTAATTTTACTTACATGCAACAGTGAAATATTTCTTTTATACTAGTGAATGATGTAAAGCTTTGAGATGCTATTTCTGGATTTTAATTGATAGTCGCCCTTGTGTCGGTGAAACTTATATGACATTTTCACTTCCTGTCTCAGACTATTGATTGTGGCATATTAATTGATCTACTATGAATTGAGCTCTTTTTTTTTCCATCCTAACTCCCAAGAATCTGCACTTTGCAAGGCACTATCAAAAACATTCTGGTTGAAACAAGAATCAACACTATTAGAGCACAATATTCCTGATGAAAATTGAACAATGGGAAACTTGGTATGCCATACATTTAAAATTTATTATGCAATGGGTAACACCGTAACAAGATTATAAACATAGTTGCAAATATTCATCATTATTTCGACCAAGATTTGAAGTACTAGCCCATGCCAGGGTATTGATCTTTGGATAGATGGTTTCAATATTATATCGTGCTAATACTTAGCTTATTTTAGCATTGGTCAAAGTGTCCCAGAATGATTTCTAAAGTTTATTGATATTAAATAATGTAGCTTAAGATTTTTTTTAAAAGTTATATATTTAATTATCTAATTAATTTAAAAAAACTCTACTATTAACACCCTCATAACTTGACTATAGTATTAATATAATTTATTTACAAAGCCAATTTTTTTAATATTTAATGTGTGTTAAGCAAGTTATTAATCTGTTTACTTGTCATAAACATAAGTAATGTATATTAAAATTTTATATGGCATAGCTATTTGTTAACTTATTAATTCCCCTTGTACCATATAATTATTTAAGTTAATAATTTGTTAACTAATTCACCCCTCACCCTATTCACCCCTGCAACCTAACTCTATTCCCTCTGCTTGTACGAAGGAACTTAGTAAGTTATTCTGTTCGCCGAGGTGTTGAAGCTTCCTGGCACAGCTGAAGCTGCCAAAGCTTCCTGTCCACAGATGTAGCTGCTGCTGCTTCCACCTCCTGTACCTCCACATTCTTTCTAAGTTGAAGCCTTCACATCACTTGGAATGTTCCACAGTCCGCCAAGGAGTTAATGTTTCTTGTATGCATTTGAAGCCTCCACCCTTTGAAGTATCCTCTTGGCATGCCTCTCTCATACTCCTTTCACTTTTGAAGCTGAAGCTTCTTGTGCTTTGCAGCTGAAGCCTCTTCTTCTTCCAGAGTTTTAAGTCCCTGTCTTGACTAATATCCAATATGGATGAGACAAGGTCAGTTTTACTTAGTAACATCATGGTTTCGGCCCGTACTAGTGATCTCTGTGTTCACCTACTGTTTGTTTTACTCAACGAGTAAAACAACAAATTTTGCTCATGCTGCTTGAGATGATATGAAATTATGGCTTATGCTTCAGGCCAAGGTTTAAAGATCCAGTGTTGGGAATCATTAGTCTCAGTCAGGAACAGCTCAGTATTGATACCATGTAAGTGTGCCAACACTAAGGGACACCTACAAGATTATCCTTATCTTTATTGACCCCATCTTGCTCGTGTTGTTGTGCCTCACCCTTGCCACGCTCGTACCTGCCAAGCTGCATGATGATTGTCGCCCTTGCCTCTCTCACTGACCCTTGCCTACAGCCCTCCAGGTTCAGTTTGCCCATTGACTGTTGACCTTGCCTTGCACTATCTCATCCTCATGCCTCACCAATAGCTGCTACTTGTGCTTTCTGCTTGTCGATCTTGCTTTTGCTGTAGAAGCTGCCCGCACTTACCTAGAGTCCTAGACCTTTCTCATGCTTGCTACGATCTTGCTTATTTCCTAGTGTCATAGTGGCCTTGCCTGCCACTCCATATTGCACCAAACGGGATGGGGTAAATAGGACTTTTCCCCTTCCATGGAGACTATTGGGGTGAACATGATTTTGGTCCAAAACCAATCTCCGAAGAGGTGTGTGAGCTCCATCCTCTCGAATTTTTTTACTGAGGTAAAGCACCTCAAAAACTGTGCTTTATTCTCCTAACCTCTCCCTTGGCTGCATTCGAACATGCCTAATAACTCTTATGCATTCTGCTGTTCTCATTTTCACACTGACTAATAAGAAATAATCTAGTTACTCTTCTTATAATTTTTAATCTGGCCCAATGCTTTTAGGAAATTTAAATGTGCATCTGAACAATTTGATAACTTGATATAAATGTCAATATGTATGTGAAGCTATTCCTGTATGTAACAATTTGTCTGCAAAGTTAACTCTTGTGGTTGTATCTTAATTATTGAACTAATAGAAAATAGGAAGCATTGAGCATCACGGAGAATGTAAAGGAAGTACAATTCAGCCAAGTCTTAGTTATCTTTTGTGCACAGGATGTTCATGAGACTGCTGCCGGGGCACTTTGGAATCTTGCTTTTAATTCTAGTAATGCTCTACGGATAATTGAAGAAGGGGGAGTCCCAGTTCTAGTACAACTATGTTCATCATCTGGATCAAAAATGGCTCGTTTCATGGCTGCACTGGCACTTGCTTACATGTTTGATGGGAGGTACTAAAATTTTATTTTTGGTCATTCCTGATATTCGGGTTCTTTATTAAACCACTTTTGCAAATTTAATATGTTTGCATTTTGAGACAAATTTCCTAATATATTGGGCAAACAAATAGAAGTTTTTTCAAGATTCAGCATTGACAGGCAGCTTTAAGTCACAAAATTTTGTGATTGTGTGTAGAGAAGTTATCTTGCCATCTAGCTCCATGCAAGGTCATTAGATGTCATTTTATTGTCTAGTTCCGTCATACTCATGTACTTAATCATCATTGAATCAAGTTTAGTTATATCTACGAACCAACTAAGCACATGTATACTACTATTAACTTTGTATCATTTTGATGGTCTATGAGGCTACACCTTTGTGCTTGTGCATTTAAATATTTAGTAACTCTGCATCTAACTTAACATTCTCAGATGTTCAACAATAATTTTTTGTATTTTTTCTTAAGTGTCATTTAATTGTGCGCTAAGTTCTTGTGCTGCTGTAGTTATGTTAAAGTGTCTATTGTTTGCATCTATACTCATGAGCTTGACTTGGTTTCACAGAATGGATGAAGTGGCACTTGTGGGTTCTTTACTAGAAGGTTCTTCAAAGAGTGTTAACTTCGATGGTGCTAGAAGGATGGCTCTGAAGCAGATAGAAGATTTCTTGCTGTCATTTTCAGATCCACACATTTTCTCAGTGACTGCTACATCAACTCCTGCAACGTTGGCGCAGATAGTAGAAGCAGTTCAAATACAAGAAGCAGGGCACTTGAGATGCAGGTGTGCATTTGATTCCTGTTACTAATTTAAAATTTTTAAGTTGGTTTGGATGAGAAGTTAACAACTTGGTTTGACAACTGTAACACATGGTGTCATAGCTATGAATAAGAATTACACTATAATCAATATACTGAAATAAAAAAGAGAAACATATTTAGTTAAGAATGACTAATATTAATTTATATTATTATATATATAACAACAAAATATTTCATATTTCACATTGCAACTAAGAAAAACAAATTACAAAAATTAAAAAAATTCTTATTGTGCTGAAATGAAATGATAAAATATTTGCTTTGAAAACTATGATTTAGTGTTTTTACTGGCTTCCATATTTGCTTCGAGGACTATCTCCTTCAACTTGGAAGTGATGTTTAGATTGGGCATATCTCAGATACTTTTTACCGTCATTTATGCCACTATATATTCTGTCTTCTTTCTTTCATTATGAATTCGTTCTTTTTTCTTTTTCAACTTTGCATGTTTACATGATTCCCTAGGAGTGAAATCTTAATTTACTTTGCCTGTATCCTTTTGTTATTGTATTCCAGTGCTGCTGAAATCGGGAGATATGTTGCAATGCTTCGAAATCCTTCATCTATTCTTCGAGCCTGTGCTGCTTTTGCTCTTGTTCAGGTAATTGCTGCATGTTTCTGGTGTATTTGGTATTTATGTTGAACAGATTGCACAGCTTTTTGTTGCTCCTCTCCGGCCTTTCTTCCCTTTCCCTAACCATACTAATTCTTTTCTAGAATGTAATGAACTAATATTCTTCAAACATTATAATCATAAACTTATTGAAACTCTGGACCTTATCAATGACATTCTTGTTTTGCAATTGGAGCTGCAAATATGAGTTGCAGAAATGACAAGTGATAAAGAACAGACAAAATAGAGACATAGTCAGACAACCATTGCTCTTTTGCTTTTGATAGGGTAGGTAGGCTATGCTTTGTCGGTTGTATTCGTTCATATAAGCTTGTGGAAAACTGTGCTTATCCAACTTTAATATTTTTCTTATTAGAATTTTCTTGATCTATTTTCTCTAGACATACTGAATAGGTGAATGCTCTTCGCATATAAGCACAGTATTTGTTGACTTTAACAACTCATAATATTCAGGCCACCTTTACCTACTATGTGGGTGGTTTATCCATGCCATCTGCAATTTTTTTGACCTGCTATCTACTTTGAAATGCAGTTCACTATTCACGGAGGTCGGCATGCAATGCACCACGCAGGCTTGTTGCAGAAAGCTGGAGCATCGCGTGTCCTTCGTTCTTCTGCAGCAGCAGCCACCGCCCCGATTGAAGCTAAAATGTACGCAAGGATAGTTCTAAGGAATCTAGAACACCATCAGTCAGCAGCTTCAACATAATTTAGAAGACACTTCTGATATAATTGGGTACATTATCATGGGTTTTCCTAAGTTCTGCTGTTGCAAATTCTGACGTTGCCAATGAACCTTCCCGTGCTAGACGCACTTCATTCACTGGTTCATATACTTAATAAGACCCAATTGTTGAATGAAAAAAAAGAAACCAATTGGGGTTTATGTCATTGTGGTGTTGGTAAGCTTTGAGTCTGCATGTCATGGTTTGGTGCCTTCAATTATTTTTATATTTATTTTGACGTGTGTGCGAGAAGGTGCAAGTAGCTCAAGAAACTAGTATATGTAAGTTTTCAACTTTTCAGTAGTGGTTATGTTTGTATTTGTATGATTATAGAACAAATGGGACAGATGTAGTCATATTTTGCTTCCCAATCAACCCTTGTTTTACTGTTTTGTCCAAAAAAAAAAAAAATCATCATAAATTTTTTGCCACTATTTGTCCAAAACAAATGCTAGTATTTGTGAATCATATTGATTAGATTAATCTTCAAGTTTATTCATGTTATATGACTTGTTTAATCAGCCTTTTCCCCTCAAATGCTATGGCTTAGCAACTTTCTTTTTAGAAAAAGATAAATTCAATATTTGATTAACACATTACTTTGATTGATATTCAAGTCAATTGATGCTGGTTAAATATTATAATAGTTATGGTTCTATTGTTAAAATACAGATTTATTTTATTGAATAATATTTACATGGTAATAGATATCAATTGTAGCTATTATAATTATCGTAATAATTATGAAATTGTAATTTTTACAACAAGAAAATTACATTCATTGCCCATGTATATTCTAATAGAGGATTGAACCACATAGAACATCTTTATTACGTCTTAACTGCTGCATCATGTCAGGAGCAAGGCTTCTGGGGGGATCCTTTATAGTCCATAAGTTTTTAAGCTCTGGTCATTTTGTTTGGAGAATTAGTTCATTTTGGGGGCGATTCGGCCTTGTTCCCAGAATTTAAGGAGCCCAATTCGGCCCATAAAACTAGCACCTACATCGTAATTAATAACCCCAGTACCAAACCGTCCTTTCGACTTCCCGTTCCGTTTTGTTTTATCTTCGTCTCGTAAAATCCCTAAAAATGTCCTAAACTAAAAAACTTCGCCCCAGTCTCACCTCTCACCTCTCTCTCTCTCTCTCTCTCGCACTTCATCGCCCTTTCCGATTTCCCCCTCTTCCTTGTCTGGTCGCCGATCTGAGGCGAGCGACCAGCGGTTCGAAACCCTAATCATTGTCCGTGGCGCTAGCCATGGCGGCGCAGTCAGTCAACAACCTCTACGAGACGGCTTCCCAGCCGGACACCGGCGGCGACGCGTACACTTTCCTCGAGTTCAACACCCAGGACGACTTTGACGAATACCCGGAGTTCCAGGAGCTCTCGCAGCCTTCCCGATCACCCGCTTGGCCGCACCCCTCCCCGCAGCCCGAGTCCGCGCCGGAGTCGCCTGCCTCCGATCTGCAGGCTTCTGAGCCCGCCTTATCGCCTTCCGTCTCGACGCCGCACGTCGCTCCTTCATCGTCCTCCAAGGGCAGGGGTGCCGCTGGCGGCCAGACGGCTGCCGCGGCGGTTGATACCCTAGCGGCTGGGATGGGCGCGCTCAACTTCGAGGAGACTGGAGATGAGGGTTACGAGTTTGGCAAGGGGAATTTTACGGAGCACGCGTGCAGGTATTGTGGGGTGCAGAATCCGGCGTGTGTCGTGAGGTGCAACATTCCGACGTGCAGGAAGTGGTTCTGCAACTCGAGGGGGAACACCTCGGGTTCTCATATCGTGAATCATCTGGTTGGTGCCCAGATTTTAATGCTTTACTTTTCCTTATTTAACAGGCCGCACTTTGGATAACTGTTGCAGGGAGAAACCAACTGCATTTTTCTTCCTCTTTGAGTTTTTTTTTTGCATGTTTATCTTTACTTGAATTTACCTCATTTCCTCTCAACCAATACGTAATCTAACCATTTATTTGAGAATGTCTTTCTTTTTTTCTTTCTTTTTTGTTTGAAACACGAGGGCCCATCAAATTAATCTAATTTGAGGGGTTCACCCTTCTTTCCATAATAATTTTGTTTTAGGCATGCAATACGCACTCTTATTATCAGCAAATTTTAAGTTCATTTACCTTATACAAGCGTTCCTTTTTTTTGTTCTTTTGTTCTTTTGTTTTTCATTGTTAATTGTTCTCTTCAATTCATTCATTAATTTTTATCTGCAACATCCTGTACTTTCCCTACGACGTTGCCGGATAATTGCAGTATAATTCATCATTCATCTTGGTATCATATTCTGCTCTATGCTACAAATAATTGCCCATCAATGCCAATGTTATATGACTTTATTTTGATAGTTTCTATGGTCTTTATTTAAGTCCCTTCCAAATAACTTTGTTGTTTGTTTTATTTCGAAAGGTAGAAATTTTCTGATTCTAATAGATTTAGTCATGGAAATGTAAAAAACAGTGTATCTAGGAAGCTATGATTTATGGAACAGGTCAACTTCATAATTAGTAGTCATTACCAATGGTGAAAGGCTGTATTAATGTGCCAATGGATCCTGTGTATGTCAAGGTTATATTCATCTGCAAAATTAAATCCACATATATATTACCGACCATGTTTGTGGTGGAGTGACTAATGGCTGTACTGTTGGATATTGGATGGTGCATAGTTGAAACACACCGTGCATATAAGGAACTTTTATGATTGATTGGATTAATTATTTTTGTGGAAAATTAGAATGCCACTTAATTGTTATTGTGAATTATGTTAGTGTTACCTAGTCTACCTAGTGCAATAAATCTGAACTTGCTAAAAAAGGCCAAAAATTCAAGATAGCTTAGTTGCTTTTATGTGTCACTTTTGGGATGAACCTTCTCCAGTTCATGGAAGTTTTTATTTTGTTGGATTTGGTTGCTCAAATTTAATGGAAAAAGTGAGTTTTTTTTTCCATAGGTGGGCGAGGCAGGGAACATGGTAGATTCTCTTTTTTTATTTTCGGTAGTTGACACTAGTCATGTTCTATTTGTGCATATTGAAGTTTGTACCATAGGTTTATTAAGGTGCTCGAGTGGGCATTTATGAAAGGATTTTGACTATATTGAGGCATTCGAGTGGAAGAATTTGCAAATGAATTCCATAGTATGTACATACATGATTACTGAGGTGATAACATGAAAAGGATTTTGATAGATGTACAGGAAGAGAGTTGTTTTGGAAAAAGTCAATTCTTTTTCACAAGTCTGAGTTTAGTTCTGATAACTGTTCAGAATAATCATCTTTATGTTGCATGTGATGATTTGGCCTGTAGGTGGAATTTAGTACCTTCGTACTACATTTTATGGTAAGCCTTGGCAGGCAAGTGTAAAATTTTTGAGTGAAGCACCCATTTAATTTTCATTCTTGGTGGCATGCTTATTTTGATATTTGAGTTACTTTTACCTCACTCAACATTTTTGCCTATATCTACATGTGTGTTATGTCTTCCAAAGCTGACTAAATCTCTTGAAACCAATCCCTCTCCAGATCAATTAATGCTGTTACTGTTTTTAGGTGGTATTTACATTTGTCATGCAACATTTAACCATATGCTATTAGTACCTTGTTTGTTTATAAAACACCAGCATGTTGTTTGAGAAACTGAATTTATTTCTTTTGTTAGATTAGTATTGTAGAGTGAGATGCTATTATACTAGTTACATTTTGGATTTGTGGATTGATATTTACTGGTTGTATATTAATTGATTTTAGGTGCGAGCAAAGCACAAGGAAGTTTGTCTCCACAAGGACAGTCCCTTGGGAGAGACTATTCTTGAATGCTATAATTGTGGTTGCCGGAATGTTTTTCTTCTTGGATTTATTTCTGCTACAACGGAAAGTGTCGTTGTTCTCTTGTGCAGAGAACCGTGTTTGAATGTCAATGCATTAAAGGACATGAATTGGGATCTTAGTCAGTGGTGTCCCCTTATAGATGATAGATGTTTCCTACCATGGCTTGTTAAGGTTTGCTACTTTCACTTACATTCTGTAGCGGTTCTGCATGCCCATATCACTTACTCTGGTTTATTTTACCAGGTGCCTTCAGAACAGGAACAACTGAGAGCACGCCAAATAAGTGCTCAACAAATTAACAAACTTGAAGAGCTATGGAAGACAAACCCTGATGCTTCTTTAGAAGATCTTGAGAAACCTGGAGTTGATGATGAGCCGCAGCCTGTTTCATTGAAGTATGAAGATGCATATCAGGTTAGCTTCTGTCCGGAGGTTAATTGTTTGCTGGGTTTCTTTAACTTAATCTGTATTGGGGCTTCTAATCTGTAGGGTCAATTTAGTCTACTTTTCTTATTTTATTTTTTTCCCTGGCTTTCCAGTACCAAAATGTATTTGCTCCACTTATAAAGCTTGAAGCCGACTATGATAAGGTATGTGAACTTGCTTTAATTTTGCAGTTTAAACAGTTTGATTAAATTAAATGAAATTGATCTTCTTCCAACTGACATACATGCTAAGTAATTATAATTAGGTGTTTTTATTCCTTCTTGCCATTCTTATTTTATAGTATGAATATTCTGACCAATTTGACTTAGTGTTTGAAGATCTTCTGGTTAATATATCTATGGCTATGCGCATAGGCATGCACAATAATAAGATATTTCTAACTAATTCATGCAACTTTTGTTGTTTCTGATGGTTCTCTTCAAGCTATGTTTGTTCCAAATTTTAATTGTTTCTCCAATCTCTAATAAATATGCTCGGTTTTTGTTTGATTATGTTAATGACTTGCAATATTTGTATTTGTGTAGATGATGAAAGAATCACAAAGCAAAGACAATGTTAGTGTACGCTGGGATGTTGGCCTTAATAAGAAGCGTGTAGCCTACTTCGTCTTTCCTAAGGTCGTCTCACGTTATTTATATTTCACTGTTAATTGACAAATTGTTTTAATGTCATTTACTGTGTTTTTCTCTATTGTTTATAATGTTATCATAGGAAGATAATGAACTCAGGCTTGTTCCTGGAGATGAGTTACGTCTGCGATACTCCGGTGACACAGCTCATCCTGCATGGCAATCTGTTGGACATGTGGTATGCTAGTAATTTATATACATGAATTATGAAATAGATGATATGCATGAGTTTAAGTTCTTACTATTTGCGCTCAAATTCATCAACTCAAATGAACACATCTCTATCACTATAACTCAGTTGTTCCAAACTGTTCAGTTTTTATGTTTTCTATGTTGATTAAGCCACCCCAAATAGTTTGGGACTATAACAGCTTGTTGTTGTTGTATGCAGATTAAGCTAACTGCCCAAGAAGAGGTTGCACTTGAACTTCGTGCGAGCCAGGTTTAAACAAATTACTTCTTTTATTAGATTCTCTTTTGCTTGGAGAAACATGCTAATACCATCTTTATTTTTGCCAGGGAGTCCCTGTTGATTTGAGTCATGGCTTTAGTGTGGACTTTGTCTGGAAAAGTACTAGCTTTGACCGAATGCAAGGAGCTATGAAGATTTTTGCAATGGATGAGACGAGTGTCAGTGGGTAGGTTGCATTTTAGTATATGTTACGGATTTACTCTATTGATCTCATTTTAATAATGTTGGAATATTGTTCCTCAGTAATGTACAAATGGTTCATGAATTACCTGTAAAAGTACCCACTTATTCACAGTGTTAAATAAGATGTAATGCTCAGATGTTATTTTTGTTTTGCAAAGCTATTTTTGACCTTTTCCCCCTTTTCTCTGGATCTGAAAATGTATTTTGTGTCTTTATCATTACCTTGTTGTACAGATACATATGTCATCCGCTAAATAAGATATAATGCTTAGATACAATTCCTGTTTGAAGAACTATCTCCAAACCTTTTTCCTGATACTTTATCTACGATATCTATTTGAGTAAGTCACAACCTTATTAAGAGGCAGTGCAATTAAAATTATCTATTTCCTTCTTATGCAGATACATATATCATCACCTTTTGG
>JBBUKS010331352.1:0-11861 GCA_038050645.1 Hedychium gardnerianum
GGTTTACCTCACCGTGACTCGTCCAGATATTGCGCATGTTGTTCATGTGGTTAGTCAGTTTGTCACTGCACCAACTATAGTTCATTGGGTTGTTGTTCTTCGTATTCTCAAGTATCTTCGGGGAACTCAATTTCAGAGCCTTTTATTTCCTTCTACTTCATCTCTGGAGTTGCGTGCATACTCTGATGCTGATTGGGTTGGTGATCCTACAGATCGCAAATCTGCCACTGGCTTTTGTATTTTTCTTGGTGATTCCCTCATTTCTTGGAAGAGTAAGAAATAAGATGTTATTTCTAGATCTTCCACAGAAGCTGGGTACCGTGTCATGACGTCAACTACTTGTGAAATAGTTTGGTTGTGTTGGTTGCTTGCGGATGTGGGTATCTTCATCAACCTACTCCGTTAGATTGTGATAATCAGAGTGCTATTCAAATTATGCGTAATTCAGTTTTTCATGAGCGGACAAAATATATTGAAATTAATTGTCACATTACTCGTCATCATCTTCATCTTGGCACCATCACATTGTTATTCATTCTTTCAAATCTATAGATTGCCGACATATTTACCAAGGTACATTCCGCTTCACGATTTCATTTCTTATCTAACAAACTCTCAATGCTTCTAGCTATAACATCATGAGTTTGAGAGGAGATGTTAGATTATATATTTATTTATTTATAGCTTTAGGGTAATTTAGTCTTTTTACTTTTGTGTTAGGGTTTAAGATTTCTTAACTTAATTATATAAGACTCTATACTCTATATTTCTTTAAAATACTTGGATTCAATAAAACGGCTAGCTTTTTCCTCTTTTCAATTTCTACATGAGTATAGTAACCCTTTCGACTACCCCGTCTATGTAAATATCTTAGAATGGATTGATTGTGTCTAGCTTGGTTGATTCATTTTGTTACCATGACGGGCTAGTCAGATGTGAGATTATGTTCTGTTTGGGGAAGGGTAGAAGGCTGAGGTTAAACCTTATACATTAGTGATTTTTATGCTATTACATCAAATATGTATTAAATATATAGTATTTGAAATTAGTAGGAGAGCTTTGAGTGGAGTGTAGAGGAGTATGAAGTATGACAACCCTTTTAGTTTTGACCTGTGCGAGTTAGAGGGGGGTAAATAGCTCTGATCGTTTCGATGATATTGCGCGACAGAAAATTTGAAGCGATGCCAACAAAACAAGAACACAATGCTAACACGCTTGGTATTATTTGGTTCACCATCTCCCAAGGTGACTACGTCTAAGGCCTAGTCCTAACGACTACCACCACTATCTTTATCCTTCTCGGATATCTTCTGGAGGCGAAGAAGCTTCTTACAACTTGTTTCCGCAACAAAGACAATCAAATACAATGCTACAAATGAAATCAAAAGAAATCGAAACAAACACGTTTCCACAAGTGAACTTTGCTTTGGATGCTTGTTGTTGCTTTGAATTGCGTCTTATTGGTCTAGAAATGCAAGAGCACTTCGTCCTCAAACCCTCGAGAACTGGCTTGTTAGATTTACCTCAAAACCCTCTTTTATAAGCTATTGTTTGGACTGATTTCTGTCTCCCAGTTGATTACTAGCCTTTACCAATCGACTGGCATAGAGAATCCACCATTGATACCTGCAGAATGGCTCTTTCTACGCAGCTTGACCACCATCAATTGATTGCTAAGATAGAGCAATCGATTGATAGCCACCAATCAAACTGGTCAATCGATTTGAGAAGTTTCTGTTTGCCCAACACTATCTACCAATCGATTGCTATCACTCAAAAATCGATTGGTAACTAAGCAGTTGAATAGATAATTTTATTTGCTGCTACAATTATCACATGTACACTCCGACCCGAGCCCGAGTGGGTTGAGGTCGTAGCCGACTATCGGTGCTCAAGCCCAAGTGGGTTGACGCCATGGTCGAGCGACGAAGACCAAGCCCGAGTGGGTTGACAACGTGGCTGATTGTCATGTGCCGAGACCAAGTGGGTCGTGGCTGACTATTGTGTCTCGAGCCCGAGTGGGTTGTGGTTGACTGTCGTGTCGCAAACCCGAGTGGGTCATGGTCAACTCCCACGCGTACCCGAGCACCCCGAATTCAATTAGCCAGAGTCCGAGTGAGTTGTTGGGCACTTGCCAGAGCACCTTGAGTTAGAGATCATGCACGTGCTCGCGACCGACTACTCGAGCGCCTCGCACGTCCGAGCACCTCGAGCACATTTTGTTCACCTGAACCTCCTGCGATTGCTAGTCCTATTTCATCCTTTTCAAGGCCGAATTATCATCTTGCTTGATATTCGGTTGATCTCAACCTACCAAGATTTTCCTTTGCCCAACATCCGACCCACTTTGACCTATCAAAATTTTCGTTGCCCAACATTTGTTCAATCCTAACCTGTCGGGACTTCACGCGTCTAACATCCGATCACCCTTGACCTGCTAGGATTTCCTTGGCTCATGCCAAACATTCGATCTTCTTTGACCTATTTGGATTTATGCACTCACCTAACATCTGATCCTCCATGACCTATTAGGACTTTTCATACTTGCCTAACATTCAGTCTTTCTCGACCTGTTAGGATTTTTATCCACATGTCAAGTATCTGATCCTCCTTGATCCACTCGGTCTTCATCCATCTCACGCCAATTGTTCGATCAACTAACCGACTTGGATTTCGTACCAAGTATCCGGTCTTCCTTGACCCATTTGGACTTTCCTTTTGCTAACTCCCTGTTAGACTTTCGATCACCAAGTGTCCAGTCAACCGTGACCCACTAAGACTTTCCGACTAGTGCCAACTCCCTATTATATTCCGATCGTCAAGTATTTGGTCAATCATGATCTACTTGAACTTTCTATTAGGACCTTGTGAACTAGAAAAGGGGTTGAATAGCTCATATCACTTGTTGAGATTGGGCAGCAAAACTTCCAAGAAAAACAAGCATGACACACGTACAATGCTAACTCGAATGATTTTACTTGGTATCCGCCTCTTAAGATGACTAATCCAAGGGTCTATTCCTAGCTATCTACTTCTACTAAACCTTTTCCTTCTCGGGCCAAAATTGAAGGCGGAGAAACCTTCTTACATTAGGATTACAATGAGTTTGTAGCTCTCATAAAGATGAAGAAGCAACAAAAGAGAGGAAATAAAAAGATTACAAGTTTAGTTTGGTTCTCCTTCTTTTGGTTGCCTAAGGATGTTGCAGATGAGAGCTTGAGGCTGATGTTAAGCAGAAGAGTAGCAATGGACCAGTAACCTCCCTAGACCCTAAAAGTTTCCTTTTAAACAACTCAAAATCGGGTTGTTTCTCACCTTTTTGTCATCACCAATCGATTGGTATAACTCATCAATCGATTGTTGACCGTTGACTATCGGTTGAACGATCATTGACTCCAGATCAACAACTGAGATTATCTCAATTTTAAATCTCAATTGATTGGTAAGTATCTCCAATCGATACTTACCAATCGATTGCTAGTGCTTGATTGATTGCCTAATCTATTTAGCAGACTTCTGTCCACTCGACATGCTCTACCAATCGATTACACCAATGCTTGATCGATCAAATTAATCGATCCGAGCATCTTCTATTCGCTCGGCATATTCTTCCAATCAATTACACCCTTGGGTCTTAAAAAAGAAATCTAAAATCTAAACAAATAAAAATATTTTTTGGAACATAATATATATATTTTGAAAATAAGAATAAACCTCTTTTAATAATATTATTATACGTAATTAAACCCCATAGACTGGCATAGTTGTTATCTGTATATGAAATTGCTGCATTAGATCATGACATTGATCTCAAGCATGTGCGCAATGCCTCACTGATACGCTCATCCTCCCATGCAAAAGATCATTGTGCTAGTTAGGTGAAGCCTCCATAATTTATCTTCCTTTCAGATCGCATAGGGTAGTCCTAAATAAGCCCAAAATGAGGGTTATCATTTTTGCTACATTATACGTATTCAAACTCTTAGATAAAATATATTATTATATGAATTCAAACTCTCCGTCTTAACTAGAAATTTTTTAAATCTAGCTTCCTTAATCCTTACAAAAATCATTTCATTAAAATTCTGAAATACGAGTTTAATAAAAGATATTTAAAATAGAAAGTAATTAATCAGTAAGATTATACGTTAGAATTAGTAAAAAAAAATTATTAATAAATTGCACATACAACCTTACAAATATACTATTTTTGTTTTTAATAAATTGCACATACAACTTTACAAATATTGGAGAGATTATCAAGATCAATCACACTCATTCGATTGATATAATTGTCTAGTTTAGCCGGACAATATGGTCATTTGAATATATCTTGACGAGTAAGAGGAACTTGATTTTTACATAATTTTAACATAAACCAAATATTAGATGAGAATGATCTTTCATTCATTCGGTTGGTTATTCTCAAGCATGATCTCCCTCTGTTTGTAGGCTAAGTTGGCTTGTTCGAATGAGCATAAGTAATCATTTAAAAAAATACTTTTATATATATACACGCGCGATTCTATTCTATTTAGAGTAGGAGGGATAAGGCTAAATATCTTATACATTGGTGAAAGAATTGTTAGATGTAATTCTTATACTATTTGATCAAATGATTATTAGTTGCACAATTATATTTAAAATTGGTAAGAGGGCTTCGAGTTAAGTGTAGAGGAGTATGGTAACCCTTTCAACTATCTCATCTATGTAGATGTCTTACACTATGTGAATTTGGTTTATAGATTTTGATATTCAATGAAGTAATAAGCATATAATTATTGAATGGACTGACTATGCCTAGCCTGATTGATTTATTTTGTTACCGTGATAGGCTTGGCCTAGTTAGATGTGATGTTATTGTTGGTGCGGAGAGCACAATATTTAACCCAAATTTTGTATGTATAACTAAGGTTAAAGTTAGGTTTGGTTTAACGAATTGATGTCAAGGATGCGGGTGCAAGTAACTTAACTAGTGAAAAGTCCTAGTGAGTGATGCTAGACAACTAAATTCTTGATTTGGAACCAAGCAGGGAAATTCCTAGCTGAGAGCTAGGTGAATGAAAAGTCCTAGTTGTAGGATCGAGTACACGTGAGAGGGAAAGATGGGTGAATCACGTGTTTTAAATCTTTCTTTTCGTTTTTAAAACTCGTTCAAAAAATAAAGCGCGCAATGAAAAAATACTTAAACTAAAAATAGCGGAAGACAAATAAAGAAAAGAACATGTTTGGTTTACTTGGTTCGCAGCCCCAGCAGACTACTACTCCAAGGTCCATGCCCCCTTGGGACGTTTCCGATGGGCAATCCACTAAATCCTTTTCCAGAAAACCTCCAGAAGAATAATCGAACATAAGATGAGAGAAGTGTAACAACCCTACACTTCCCTATGCAATAATTGAATAAAAATAAAATAACTACAATTACTTCGTTACCAACACGTGAAGATGAAATCGGGTTGAGCTCATGTGTTGGTGAAGCTTCTGCTGCAGAAAGTAGTTCTGGTGTCAGTCCGATGCAGCAGGATCGTAGTACAGCAGTTTCGAAAGTTCTGGGCAACAATATGAAATAGGAACAACGTTCGAAAGTTATGTCTTGGATGCTTGTCGTGATGTTCTTTCATGCTGCAATGGGGGCACCTCCATTGATCTGAGGCGCCTCCATTGAGGCTCATCTGATTCAATAAAACTGCATCTTATCCTCTCCGGGGCGCCTCCATCAGCTCCACGTCAACAGCTTGCGCAGCCTCAACCTCGCTGCTTATTCGTGCTTGAGGCGACTCCATCATTCCGAGGAGCCTCCAGCACCTTTGCGTTGAGACGCCTCCAACACACTGGAGCGCCTCCAGCGCCTTTTCGCTGAGGCGTCTCCATCACACTGAGGCGCCTCCAACACACCGGAGCGCCTCCAACGCCTTTTCGTTGAGTAGCCTCCAACGCACTGAGGCGCCTCCATCGCTTGAGCATTGTTCATCCGAGGCTGATTTTTGTTCCCTGCAATCATCTGTTAGTACAAAAATACCTGCAGGCAAGGAGTTAGCACATATAATGCATGCAAGTATGACTTAGATCCTGTCTTATCACAATCAAGATCTAGTCAGGGTCTCAACTTAAAGTTTCACTTTGGACCTAAGTTGGACCGACGCCTAAGTCTCTACCGAGGACTCGTCCTCACAAGATTCGCTCCTTCAGTTTCTTACCTCACTTACCGATTGCCGAGTAACCTCCTCGACGTCCGATCTCTGACCCATCAGGTCTTCCTGTCGAAATCTCACATCCGAACTTCAACCAATCGTCTGGTCCTCCCTGACCCGACTGGACTTTCTGCCAACTGTCTGGTCCTCTCTGACCCAGCTAGACTTCCTGCCAGAATCGCACATCTGGACTTCAGCCAATCGTCTAGTCCTCCCTGACCCGACTGGACTTCTACTTGGTGTCTGGTCCTCTATACCCGTCAAGTTAGTTAACCTACACACTTAGCACACTTAGCTCGAGTGATTAAAATAACAACAATCTAACTTTAACCTGTTGTCATACATCAAAAATCCTGAGTTAGACTATCAGTGTCAACTGCACCAACACTAGTAAGTGAAGTTAGGGAGCTAAAGTTTTAGTTGAGAACCAAGCAAGAAAATTTTTACCTGGGAGCTAGGTGAATCAAGTCCAAGTAGGTCAAAGGTCTGATAACTTGGCAAGACAAGTTCAAGTAGGTCAGAGGTCTGATAACTTAGCAAGATAAGTCCAAAAATGTCAGAGGACTGATATTTTAGCAAACAAGTCCAATTGTGTAGAATCAGCTGGGAGCCAATTGTTTGGCAAACAAGTCTAAGCAGAGTCAGCTGGGAGTTGATTACTTGGCAACCCAAACTAGATGGGTCAAAATCTAGTCAGGTAAAGTACGAGTAACTTTAAATCATATATCCTACTCATTACATGTAACAACTGTACGGAAGTGGTTCGACGGCTCCAGACGACCGAAAGAAGTTCGGGGCGACTGGATGGTGATAACTCTCGATGAGTAAAGTCGGAGGGTCCAGGACCGTAACTGGGTCGGAGCGACTAGGGTGTACGGGCAACCGGGAAGGTTTCCAAGTGACCGGGCAGTGACATTATCAACAACCTAAGCGAGTTGGGTCAAGATTAGATTTGACCTCTCTATGGGCGACCGAGGAGCCCCCAATCGACCGGGTAGCATCGTTACCGTTATCTACTGGATAGAAGTTGTAGCTATGTCAGCACCTATACAGGCGACCAGGAAGGTTCCGTGCGATTGGACCAGTACTATAAAAAGGGTCTCTAGGTAGAGATTGAAAAATACTCATTCACGACTTCTCTTAATCTCTTGTGCTAGTGCTCTCTCACTTTCTATGTTGCGACACATTGCAACCTGCGCTTCATTATCAATCGATAACGCCTAGAATAATATTTTTATTTATTTTTGTGTTGCCTTATTTATTGCAATTTGTACTTTAGTTTTTAGATTATGTTTCTGTAAGGTTTCTCCACCTAGGAGAAATTAGAAATAAGAATCATATTTTAAAATTATTGTGCATGTTCATACTTCTGTTTTGTTTGATTAACTGCTTGCATGCTTAATCTTAATTGAATCATATTGCATGCTTACATTGGTTTAGTTATACTTGGTTGAATCAATTTCTAAGTTATATTTATTTTTGTTGTGCTACTTTCAGTTATTTTCTTTAAATATATGCTCATAAAATTCTTAACGTCATTCACCCCCTCTCTAGCGTTGAGTTCAATCCTATAATTTGGTATCTGAGTGGGTTGAGCTAAAAGAAACTAGGAAAGCTTGGTGAAGTGCATGTCTAGGCTGGATTATCCTACTTGGTGTATCTAGTCGAGTGGAACTAATAGAAATTACCTGACCTCACTTTAATCCATTTAGACCAAGGCACTGTATTAAAGTTGGTTCAGTTCTAGATTCTTAAGTTAGCTTTGTTTTAGGAAGTGATCGTTGCTCCGATAATCAAGAAGGTCCCTGCCTCGCCACTACCTGAAAGCTAATTTAGAAAACTCCTACTTAATTAACCCAAAGCAAAACCTGAATCTAACAAAGGGCGAGCTTTGTACTATGAGTTGGGACAAACAAACAAATTAATTAATAATCTGAGCCTAGCCCGAACCAAAATCCATCCCTAATTACAACCAAACCAAACTCATATCCTATCCTAGACCTTAATACAATTTGAACAAAATATCTGTTTCAGAAATATCTTTGCAGGAAGGTTTGCACAACTCGCCCGCTGCTCTTCAATAACAACAATTTTGCCTATTGAAAAAATAGGATAGAATATTACCTCATGAATGAGATAGAAAACTATCTAATAGCGAAAGAAAGCTTTGAATTACCGACAAATGATAATGGTTAGTTAGTCCCTTATTGCAACTAGACAAGTGAAAATAAAAGAAAGGATCAAGCAAATACTAGAGCCACAACCACACTACAGTGCGGGCTAACACAGGAACAGCTGACCAAATTCGACCCTTTCAATAGCGCTAAGCAACTATGAGAAAAATTAATTGAGCTACATGAAGGCTCAACTGACTCACGAGCTGCTAAAAAGGACTTGCTATTAAGGGAGCTCCAAAACAACCAAATGAAAGAGGATGGATCAGTAAGTCAAATCCACAAACATTTTAAAGAAATCTTGAACAACATTCATGCAATCAATGAACAAGTCGATAATCATGACTTGATCAGGTACGCACTTAAGGCATTTCCAAGGACAACCTTGTGGGCATTAATGATTGATACTTACAAAGTATCCAAGGATCTTTCTATTATTAAATTAGATGAATTATTTTGTGATTTCAAATTACATGAGCAAACTAATCTTGATCAAAAAGAGAAGGGTATTACCTTAATTGCCAGAAAATCTAAGACAAAATCTAAATCAAAAGAAGAGACTGAATCAGAATACGAGTTTGAATCAACAACTGACAAAGATAATCTATCCTCTGAAGTAGCACATCTAGTAAAAGGACGATCCGACGAAAGAAATTCACTCAAAGATTCGTAAAGAAATAAATCTCCAACAAAAACCTAGCCAACGTATGATGTTGCAAATGCAGAAAGAAAGACACTTCAAAACTGACTATCCACTTCTAAAGGAGAGAGAAAGGGAACTAGAAAAGAAAAAGAAGAAGATACTAAAAACAACCTGGGATGAGTCATCATCAAAATCTAAATCAGACTCAGACCACGTCAACCTTCTAATATTGATAGCGATACAAGAAGATTCAAGTTCAGAGTCCGAGTCAGACTATAAATTAGCATCTGATTCATGTCAAGTCAGCGACTCAGATGAGTCAGCTAACGAGGTAATAAATTCTTTATTTGAAAAATTATATGCTATTGTTGCCTATCTAACTACAACTCTTGCTAAATGCAAGTCTAAAGTTAAGACTTTACTTGAGGAGGTCAAAGACCTAAAGGAAAAAATCTAACTCATACTTATTGACTCAAGCTAGTCAAATTGGAACTTCAACTCAGACATCAAAACTTGAGGAAGAGAACTTTGATTTAAAAGACCAAGTCAGTAAGTTACAGTTTACCATGAGTAAGTTCACATCTATGTCTAAGTATTTAGGTATGATACTTGGATCTAGACGAGCTACATACAATAGGACTGGACTGGGATTTAGTTCGAATCAAAATCATGTTTCATATCTTACCTTAGTCAAAAGAGATGTTACAAATAGACTTGCTTGGGTTCCTAAGTCTTGCTTGATTAATCAATAGGAAAATAAATACTTTTTGGTAACTAAACAACACATACATGTGATAAATACTAATGTTTTATATGTCATCCCAATTTCAATATCGAAATTGATTAGAGCACCAACCTAGGGGGAGCTATTCTATAACAGTTACACTAGGATTGTTTCAAACCGTGTTTACATATTTTCAAATATGATTTTAAAATTAATATCTTATCTTGATTAATATATCATGAATGGATTAAAACTTTCACATTGATTAAGTTAGTAATTTTCACTTGTTTACAGCTTAATTTTCATAAAATGAAGCTAGAAAAATCTTACCTAATTTGACCAACAGATTAAGTGCTCCTATCCTATCGATAGTTAAGCTCGAAATCAAGTTGGACACTTCAAAAAGATTTTAAAAAAATATATTTTGATATCAAAACTTATCATATTTTTCAATTCATGTTAACGTATATTTTGACATATTTTATGCTTGAATTTAGGGATTCATTAAACTTAGAGAAAAATCATTTTCCAAAAAGTCAACATTTTGACTTCTCAATTGCCCGGACAATATACAGGCGCCCGGGTAATGACCTGCAAAAATTCAACGAATTTAACCAATTTCGATAAAAATTAGTTTATTCTGATCGACCGCTTAACCCCCCCGATCGCCCGAACGACCTTTATATAAACAACCATGGCTAAACACCAAACTCTCATCCCAAAACTTGTTTCTCCCACAAAACATTCAAGTTCGTTTTTGAACCTGTGTCTCAAATTCGAGTTCAAGTACTTCTCAAATCATCATGTCTAGATCTAGAAGTAGGTCTACTGAGGTTAACACTTCAACACAATCCTCCAATGACTCCAGATTTCACTCTGAGAACCTTAGGTATAAGTATGAACAAAACACCTACATTCTCTTGCCTGATAAATATCTTAGTCGATAATTCTTTTCAAATCATTGTACCGACAATTTCAACATCATATATCATTATGGTCTGTCTAAACTTGTGTTTTGCAATCAAACAATCAATCTTGACTTATGCTCTGAATTATATAACAACTTGACCAAAATAAATGACCTTTCTTACACAACTCGAGCCGGCAGTATTGACATTACTTTCACACCTAATTTGATTAGAGATCAACTTAACCTTCGTCCGTCTACCTCCACAATAGATTATTTTCTGATGGTCAAACTATGACAGTTTATACATATTTCCTTACTCTCATATTTCATTACATCTGATTTATACATATTTCTTTGGTGGTCATCGAAATCTAAACTTAATAAATTTTCACTTTGGTAAAATTCGAGTTGTAGACTATGTTTTGAACAAGATAATCTTTTCATGTATTCTACCGATTCATGCTGGAAGTCTTGCTATACTATGTCCCTTCCACTCCATTTTCTTATATACACTCAAGCGTAAATTAGACATAAACCTAAGACTAAACATCTTCAAATTTATAATCTCTCATGCATCCACCTCTACTGAGCATCAAGTCCTCATGCCCTATTATCATATCTTGACATTCATCTTCTCATCATTCGGGATTGATGTTTACGAAGGAAACATTCAGCCTTTAACAAATCATGACATGATAGGATTCAGACAGTTCAACTTAGCTAAATTAGTCCTTAGATGAAATATCCTATATTGAAAAGATGAGAGGGAGGAACCTCCACACCCGACAGTTGATGATACTTCAGCCCATATTCCAGACATGATCACGTTGACATAGATCAGACATTTGTACCTCCAGCACCTACCACATCTTTGAATTTGGAAGACAAAGTTGCATATCTTGAGAAGGATGGTCTTCGTATATATCAGCTACTGGAGACCCAGATTCAGGAGTTGCGGGATATGATCCATGCAAGTCAGAAGCCTCCTTCCTTATCTATCTAGTTTTTTTATGTCTAGTTTATTTATTCTTATATTTGCTTTCTTTATTTTGACTATGCCTTGACTTAATATGCATTGCAATTTCCTTACTTATCTTGATAGTTTGCATATTTTTTAGTTGATTTATCTCAGTGCAAACTATTTATCTGATTTCATTGTTTTCTCTTCCTATTTAACCAATTGTTTTTGATATATGAAAGGGGGGGGGGGGGTGAGAAA
>JBBUKS010331569.1:0-20179 GCA_038050645.1 Hedychium gardnerianum
CATAGAAATAAGAAAATTGACATATACATAGTTCATACATCAATCACACATCATAGATACTCCCTAATCCTAGAAATGAGAGATCTACTCCATGGAGAAGGAAATACAACCAAAAGACAATAAATGAAGCATTCTTACAATCCAAAGAGTAATAGAGAGGAAGGAATTCTTATCAATGTATTGTCGGTCTTCTTGGATGAGTCTCCTTGCTATAGAGGAGGATGGATTGTCGAAATGGATGGAGATGGAAGCTCTAGGGTTTCCCCCTAATGGGAGAACCCTTCCCCAAGGACAGGGACGAAGTCCTAAATCCAAGATGGTCCAAGCAAGGGTTTGCTTGACCCTTTTATACCTCCCCTAAATGGTCATATCTGACAGATTTATTGGGCTCTTCCAAAATAGCTTTTTCACCTATTAGATCACCTTATCTCAAGTTGAAACCTGAACTAAAGTTCTAGCCCTTGAAATTATCTTCAATTTGAGAGTTGATTTGGCCCAAAACTCCAACAGACCCTTGAAATTATCCTGTCAATGAAAACATCAAAAGAGAAGTTCTCTAAACTAAAAGAGTAAAAGTATGCTCTAATAATAAAATAGGGTGCAATAAGTGTAAATTATGCTCCTGAAAAATAAGTAGATGTGCGTCAAACAATACATAAAAACATATATAATCTACGCATATCACCACAATGAGGCTGTGTCTTTTAGGCATGGTCGTGTGTTTTCCCAGCTTTCTCCATGGGTTGACATGGGTAGGCCATGCCATTTTGGCACGGCTGTGCCTCTTTTGAGGTGAGCCACTCGTGGCCTCCATGGGCAGGTCGTGCCATTTTTGCATAGTAGTGCCTCTCTTGAGGTGAGTCACCTGTGCCCACCATGGGCAAGCCGTGCCATTTTGGCATGGCCATGCCTCCTTTGAGGTGAGCCACCCGTGCCCAACACAGGCAGACCGTGCCATTTTGGCATGGTCGTGCCTCCCTTTATCTCTTCTCTCCCATTTTCCCTAACTCCACCCCTCTACTTGGTTTTTCTTGTCTATTCTTCCTTCTGCAGAATTCAAAAAAGAGAAGGAGTGTGACTACCAAATGGAGTGGTGACTTCGGTGGTGGAATGACTTATACACTTGACACACGTCACTTGGTAACCTCCCAAACTTTCTCTTTTCCCCACATCCTTTGAATATATTTTGGTTTTCATTGGGACATTGAAAGATTTATATGGGGGGGGTGTATATTTGTTGGGTTGTCCTTTTTGCATAATAAAATTTTCTTTTAGTTGCATCAGTCATCATATCATTGCTAGTTTGTCCTCATTACAAAAATGCTAGCACGCTTGTTCTAGATTTGCATATTGTTGTGATTTATGATGCTAGTATGCTTAGTGATTCACTTTTATCTTTCCATAGTAGTATGAAGTGAGTTATATTTTTATTGGAAGAGTTTGAGGATTGACCTAGTTTTAAGATCTCTTTACACTTTGTCTAATTTTAATTGTAGATAATTTCGAAAATAATCATGATTCATAAAATCGGACTAGTACTTGTGCTTCTAGGTGACCTCTCAACTGCATTTTGGTTACTAGATAAACTCTGATCATGTCAACTCATTTGAAAAAAATCAAAATCCCTATATTTATCCTAGTACTACATCTTGCAAGAACAAAAAAATGAATAAGGGATATAAAAATAGTTGTCATGAGTGGAAACTAACAAGTTACCTCCTTTGAGACTGAGTTAGGTTACTAGGGAAATAACTATTATGTTTCTCTTGATTTCGAGCAATCCTTTGAGACCTTGTGTAGACTTTGAGAGAGATGTGTTGGGTTGCAAGGTTGCAAACAAAGTCCCACATTGAAAACACATGGGAATGATCATAGGTTTATAAGGGAAAGATATCTCCATTGGTATGAGACCTTTTGGGTAAAGCCCAAAAATAAAATCATGAGGGCTTAGGCCTAAAGTGGATAATATCATACCATTGTGAAGATATCTAAATTTTTTTTATCCTAACAATTAGTATTAGAGTTTGAACTGCCAAAAGGTCTAACTGCCGACTATGCATAGGAGCTATGGTCTAATCGAGTCATATGAGTAGAATATTAATAAAAAAAACAAAGGAAGTGGGGGCTCCTATGTTCGGATCAAGAGGATCAGACCACTAGATAGGAAGTCCTGGTGGATAGCTAAGCAGAGAGGCCCTAATTGCGGCTAGGCAAGGAAAACCTAGTAGGTCGGTTGGACCGAGAGGCAGGAAGACCTAGTGGGTCAAGGATCGGACGTCAAACAGATATGATTTCTGCTTGAGGGGGGCCTTGTGGTCCTTTGTTTGAGGGGGGATTGTTGGGTTGCAAGGTTGCAATCAAAGTCCCACATTGAAAACAGATGAGAAAGATCATGGACTTATAAGGAAAAGATATCTCTATTGGTATGAGACATTTTGGGTAAAGCCCAAAAATAAAATAATGAGGACTTAAACCCAAAGTGGATAATATCATACAATTATGAAGATATCTAAATTCCTTCGGCCCTAATAGAATGAACTATGCGTGTGGTAGGTAAGTGCCTATCACCGGAGGCATAAGGAACATGGTTAGATGATGACTTGACTAGGCTTGGATATTGACACTTGAAAAAGTTAAGTCACTCATTGCACCAAGCATAGAGAACTTCTACTTAGGCCACACTCAAACAACTTTATATCATGTTTATTAATGAAACTACACGATAAGATTAGATTGATTCACTAGGGATTATGATGTATCATTACACACATAAATCTAGATTGTAGGTTTTTCTTGAGGACAAGAAAAGGTTTAAGTCTGGTGGTGTGATGTGTGTAAGTTATGCATGTTTTTAAGTATTGTTTAGCATACACTTTGTAGTATTTCATGATCATATTTTACATTCGCACACTCACTTTCCATGTGTTTTTGTTACTTTCACTCTTTTGGTTCGGAAACTCCTCTTTGCTTGTTTTCATTGACATGAAATGAATTCAGAGCTAAAACAGAGTAAAGAAGCCTTGGAATGAGAAGATATAGTTAGGAGCACGCTCTTGCCATGTCCCTTGACATGAGCATGTCCCTCCGTGCGAAACCAATCAAAGAATAGTCCCGAGGGCTTCTTGGAGGTCTCTTAAACAATATTTTTTGGGTTTGAAACTGGGTCATTACATTTTGATTTTGGTACCAAATCACATATCTTTGAGTGGTTGTACGCCCCATAGGTCATCTTGGATTAGAAGTTATAGCCGTTTTAAAATCGGTCTATGGTGAAACACGGTCGTGTTGAAAAAAACATGGCTGTGCTAGAAAAGATACGTCTGTGCTGAAAAAAAAGATATGGTTGTGCCTAAAAGACACGGTCGTGCCTCATCCTCATTTGTTGGCCAAAAACAACATGGCGGGGTCGTACCAAAAGGCATGTCTGTGTCTTTTTTCCCTTATCCAACACGCCACGATTGTGTTGCATTTTTCAGCCTGCAGACCAATCTTAAAACAACCATAATATTTGAATATGTTAGAGTTACAGGGTCTACGACCTATAAAAATATAGATAATTTTAATATCTACAAGTTTGGTTCAGAGCTCAACCCGAGATAAAATGGTCAGTGGTAAAAAAAACCTGTTTTGGCGGAGCCCAGTAGGGATGTGTAAAAGGGTCAAGCAAATCCTTGCTTGACTCATCTTGGACTAGGGGGATCCCCCCCCCTCTTTTTCTCCCCCCTTCTTTGGAGAGGGTTTTACTCTTCTTGGGGAAACCCTAGAGCAACCTTCTTCATCCATCAAGACGATCTGTCCACCGTCGGAGCAAGGAATCCATCCAAAGACACCAGCATTGCATTCATAAGCATTTATCTTCTCTCGATTTCATGTATTGAATTGTAGATTGCTATTTTCTTTGTATCTTGGGTGTATTTCCTTCTCCATGGAGTAGATCTCTGAATTATACCATGTAGGGAGTAACTAGCATCATAGTGAAGATAATTTCAAGGGATACAACTATTGTTCAGACCTCAACTAGATATCAAATGGTATAATAGGTAAAATATATATTTTAGAATAGCCGAACAAATGGAACAGATCTGGGCCATTTTTGGGGAAGTATAAAAGGGTCAAGCAAAACCTTGCTTGAACCATCTTGGGTTTGGGCTTAGCCCCTCTCCTTGGGGAAAGGTTTTCCCCATGTCGACAACCCTAAGACTACCTTCCAAGATCTGCCTCGATGATCCTTCTACCTCCTAATGAAGGAAACATCCCGAAGACACCAACAATCTCCTTGATAAGCATTTCTTCTCCTCTTATCTCAAATTTGGGTTGTAAGAATGTTATTATTTGTGTCTTTGGTTTGTTCTTCCTTTTTTTATGAAGTAACCTCCAAATTTTAGGATATAGGAAGTAATTATGATATGATGTTGATGTATAAACTATGATTTGTCAATTTCCTTGTTCAATGACATATTTATGACTTGTTTCATGTGTATTGTGTCTAGTATGTGATTGATGTAATGTGCGTATGGTGAATGCATGTGGACGTGAAGGATTGTCACCATGTAGAGGAGATTGCTCTAGATTATATGCCCGGGGAGCCTTTAGTGATAGAGGATAGTCCTTTAACCAGACTTTCTAGTTATTGCCTTGAATTGGGGTCAATTCTCTATAAGAGATTAGCTAACTATAGTTCAATGGGTTTTCACCATTTCAATGTTGGAAGTGACTTTTGTAATGTAGAATGTATGACCAGAGAGCCCTTAGTGATAGAAGGTAGTCCTTTAATCGGACTTTTTATATTACCTCTTCTACTTAGTGGCATTGGAAGTAAATGGTGTAAATACTCCGGTGTGATCTTCGTGGGGTCATATCGGTAATTTATTTAGAATCCTTACACGATTGTAAACATGGAGGGTGAAGAAATGAATATGTACTAGGGATATTAACTCGCATCATAGTGAAATCGAAACCCTAGAATCATTCCCCTTAAGTGAACTTCTCCCGGCGATCTCTCTCTCTCCCTCTCAACTCTCTCTAGTTTTCAGCTCACTCTCTCAATTTGCTCATTCATGACTTCAACCAACTTTCGATTATCTAGATAACTTGCTTTGCAAATATAACTAGTGCTTAATCAACAGTCCTTGTAGATCAATATTTTATTACTTGACGACTTAATTGTACACTTGTAGTTTCAACAACACTAGTTCATTGGATGTGACCTACTATGAGACTTTATGTGGTTCTTTATATGTCAATGAAGATCTCATTACAGCTCGAGTGCAAGTTTTTTTAGACTTGAGGTACTCAAGTCACCTTGGTCATGGAGGCTTATACTTTGATATTTTAGTTATACATATCCTAGGAGGTGTAGTTACAGGGTGATTGAGTATAAGTCAATATTCCCAAAGGTGTTTGAGTATCCCACAAAGGATTCACCACTCCTTTTATAAGGAGATGTATATCCTATGATCTCTTGTCAGGATTATTACTCATAAGTCTTTAGCCAAAGTAAAGCATGTAAAGAGGATGGTCTTCTTGGATATGTGTTTGAGTAATTTGAATCCACAAGATAAGGAACTACAACTTGGGCTAGGTTTGACATAGTCAACCTAGTGGGGACTAACACATAGACCATGTCCTAAAACAAGTAAGTATAAGATGAGTGAAAGAACACAAGCACTGATAACTGTAGCCACTGAAGGGTTCATAATATGTTCTGAAGTCAACTATAATTTTTTGGTCAATTGAGGATCATGAAATACTACTAGATGTTACTCATGATCTATTCATAATTAACCATTAATTATGAATGACGAACATAACCGAGAACCTATTAAGTCACCACACTACGAGTATATTTGAAAGACATAAAATAAGTTTGAGAATAAGATTCTAAAAGAAAGAGAGAGATTAAGTTTAGTTGGACCATGCAAAGGGCAAATATGAAAAGTATTTGGTGCACCGAAAGTTCTTTTGGGCCACACCTCTTGAATGCGGGTTGGGCCTATTCATGCGACACGGTTTTGGGTTTTTGAGCCATGCCTCTTGTAGGTGGGTCGAGCTAACTTATGGATATGGGTTTGGGCTTGTTTCTCAAGCCTTAATGATGAGGTATAAAAAACCTCTTCATGGGAGAAAAACAGAGAGTTTTATTTTTCTTCTTCCCCCTTTTATTGCCGCCGAACCCTAAGGGTGCCGCCTCCACTCTCTTGTTGTTGGCTGCACCTCCTACCGTCGGCCACCCTTGGTGCCACAGCCCACCTCCAAGTGTCACTAGCCTCTCTTAAATTGTGTCATCTCCTTGCTTTAACTAGTACCAAACCGGAGACGCGACTTGTGTATTGCGAAGTCGTCTTGAAAATATGTCGGCATGGATACTAATAGATGAAAGTCTTGTAAGGCTTGTTAGGTGATTCTTTTCTTCTAATCATCAATGGAAAGGTGTAACCTTTAAACAACTGAATGATCTACGTTTATGTCTTAGACATGTATGATCTTATTTATTTGAGGATGTGCATAAAATTTTATGAAAATGTTTAGCTTCCACTGCATGTTTTGTCGAAAACACATATTTAATATCATAGTATTCCCCAACAAACTCTCCTCAACTCTCTCTCTCTCATTTGTGAACTCAAACAACCTTTGATTGTCTAGATAATCAACCTTGCAAAATAGGTCCCGTGGGCAGACAAGATATATCGAAAGCTATCTAGCTACAGACTACAGGAGGAACGCTTGACCACAAACGGATCCTGTGGGCAGTCACAATATATTAGTGGTCATTGTTTGCGGGAGAAATGCTCTACCATGGACTAATCCCATGGGCAGACAAGGTGTGTAGATAGCTATCTAGCTATGAACTACGGCTGAAACACGCTACCATAGACGGGTCCCATGGGTAGTTAAGATGTATATATATATAAAGCAATTATAACCAAGTAAGCAGTAATAATCCATCCATGGATAATGCTCCACAAGCTACACTATGGTCTGATCTCACAAATGTATAGGCACGAGTGTAAATAACAAACAAGACGTAGAAGGATATTTGATATCCTACACTACGGTATGGTCTTACTAATGAATATGCATGAGCCTAAATAACTGAGACAGATCTAGTAGGATACTCGGTATCCTACACTATGGTATGCTATCACTAATATACATTCATGATTAAAAATATCGACTAGTAACCTAGTTCCATATTTTAAATCTATGCTATGGTATAGTATCGCTAGCATAAAAACACAATATAAATGACAATAAATAACATGGATAGCAACGAGACTGCATAGAAATCAAGTAGACTAAAAATAAGGACAAGCAATAAACTATCAAACTCAAGAAACAATCTAGAGTAGAGTTAAGGTAAGGAAATAAGTACTATCAATTAATATAAAAATCATGCATTAAGGACAAAGGTCTAAAAGAGGTCAAAGAGAGAATTACCCACCTTTATTTATAGAACATCATAAATGTCTTCATGTTAGAGTGTTTGCTTCGAGTTCAAATCCTACAAGTATATGATACAAGGAAAAACTAAGTATTAGCATAATTCTAGTAGCTATAAATAACCTATGTATGTTAATAATTTATTCCCATTTTTCTAGTAATTGTTTAATTCTTCTTAAACATGGTGTAGTAAATTATTAATTGATTGATAGTCAATTAATTAATTAGTCTCTGAATTAATTAATATACCAATTAATTACTTCATTTTTTACTTTAATTAATCTATAATTAAATCAACTTAGTAATTACTGAAAATGAATCATCAACCAATCATCCAATTCGTTAGTAAATGACTTATCATATAATATACCTCATGAATAAATTCAATTAATTAATCTTTTTTAAATCAATTCCTTAGTTTAATCAATGATTAAATAATTAATCATAAATTAACCATCAAACCTCAATCAAATCTATAATCTAGATATAATCAACTAATAATTTCTCTGAATTAACTTGTTACCCGACTAAATCTTCCCATTGCGGTTCACGATTTCTTCTCTAGCAGCATGACAACACGAGAGCGGGTTGAGGTAGTAAAGATGTATGGTGGCGGTGACAACGAAGACTTGGAGACAGCGACGATGGCGGATGGGTCATGTTGAGACTTGTCGGAGGTGCGAAAAACTTGGACAGAAAGACGGATGACGACGTCTGGCGACTACGTTGAGTGGTCCCAAGCAGTGTGGAACGGTGGTCGAAAATAATCATCTGGCAGTGAGGTGGGGGCGCGCGAACATGCTGGTGGTGATCGGAAAGCCAAGTTGGGACTGTTTCCGATAGCAGCACCGATGTCTCGTGTGGACAAAAGCGACGTCGATGGTCAATCGCGCGATGACGAACTCGGTTGTTGTGCGGCGTGGGGGTGAGGGAGGACTAGCGATTGGCTATGGGGAGGAGGTCAATTAAAACATAGGGTTTAATAATTGAAAACTAAGTTAAATTTCAATCAACTTCTAACTTAAATGGGATAATCCAAATGGAGTTTTTTAAAGACTAATCAATTTATCCCTATAAAATATCTAAAAATTCATTTTAAATTTTAAAAATTTTGAATAAATTCATATATGTTACTTTATGTTTATTTCTTTATATATTGTTAGTTATTTAATATTTAGGGTTAAATTAAATTCAAAATTTTAACATATTAAGTTCGTATCTTAAATACATATATATATATATATATATATATATAAATTTTGGTTCCTAAATTTTCTACTTATGTTGTAATAACTAAGGTATCCTCATTTAAGGGGTAATAACTATAGAGTACATTACTATACTTGCTCATTCTAATACCTTGAGAAGTTCTTAAATGTGAGAGAGTAAAGTAAGGTTCCCTTGTAAAACTACATGGTGCTCTACTTCTAAAGTAGATAATCAGTTATGATCTCACCGTGCTTCTTCTCCTCTCACACTATTGTCTAGCTATGTTGTTTAAAAATCCACTAGATTTAAAAAGTCTTCCAAGATTCCTTTGTAGTCCATTTTGCATACTTGTGGTAGATCCTCCAGTGTCTAAATGGTGGAACTCTATCCGTCCGTCTGTCTAAAGTATTACAATAAAATTAAGTTTTGTTCCCATAACTCATCAAAAACTCTACCAAGGGATCCAAAATTCAATTTAACGGATTGATAGGAAATGGACGGACTTGGTTAATCGATCAATGATCACCCGAATTGAATCATGCACCTTAAAGAGTCAATTGTACTATGTTTCCATTTCCACTTAGGTGCAAAATAAAATCATCCGAAGTAAGCTTGTTGGTCTTTGATGCTCTTTATGGGTTATGGCCTCACCACGCTTCCTATTGAGTCAACCGCAAGTGCACGACTAAGGCCATTAAGTAATAAAAATATCGATCCACAAAAATTATTGATTAAGCACTAGTTGATTTCGAAAAATAAGTTATCTAGATAGTCGAAGGTTGAGAAATTACGAACAAGAGCTTGAGCTTTAGAGAGAGTTGAGAGAGAGGGAGAGAGAGAGAGTGAGCAAGATAGAGAGAGAGTGTAAGAGTGATTAAGGGAAGAAGTTGGAATTGGAGGAATGATTATAGGATTTCGGTTTCACTATGATGCTAGTTAATATCCCTAGTACATATCCATTTCCTTACCCTCCATGTTTACAATCGTGTAAGGATTCTAAATAAATTACCGATATGACCCCGCGAAGATCACACCGGAGTATTTACACCATTTACTTCCAATGCCACTAAGTAGAAGAGGTAATATAGAAAGTCCGGTTAAAGGACTACCCTCTATCACTAAGTGCTCTCCGGTTATACAGTCTAGATTATAAAAGTCACTTCCTAATATTGAAATGGTGAAATTCCATTGAACTATAGTTAGCTAATCCCTTACGGAGAATTGACCTCAATTTAAGGCAATGACTCTAGAAAGTTCGGTTAAAGGACTATCCTCTATCACTAAGGGCTCCCTGGGCATATAATCAAGAGAAATCTCCTCTACATGGTGACAATCCTTCACATCCACATGTATTCACCATACATACATTACATCAATCACATACTAGGCACAATACACATGAAACAAGTCATAAACATGTCATTGAACAAGGAAATTGATAAATCATAGTCCATACATCAACATCATATCATAATTACTTCCTACATCCTAGAATTTGGAGGTTACTCCATAAAAAAGGAAGAACAAACCAAAGACACAAATAATAACATTCTTACAACCCAAATTTGAGATAAGAGGAGAAGAAATGCTTATCAAGGAGATTGTTGGTGTCTTCGGGATGTTTCCTTCCTCCGAAGATGGACGGATCATCGAGGAGGCTCTTGGAAGGTAGTCTTAGGGTTTCTGACAAGGGGAAAACCCTTCTCCGAGGAGAGGGGCTAAGCTCCAAACCCAAGATGGTTCAAGCAAGGGTTTGCTTGACCCTTTTATACTTCTCCAAAAATGCCCCAGATCTGTTCCATTTGTTCAGCTATGCTAAAACAGATATTTTACCTATTATACCATTTATATCTAGTTGAGGTCTGAACAATAGTTGTATCCCTTGAAATTATCTTCAATTTGGTAGTTTAAACGCCTCAAGACTCCAACCAAGCGAAAAGTTATGGTGATTCAAAGTTTGGTCTACAAATCTTGACAGAGGATGTGACACGTCCATGCCTTTTAGAATGGCTAGATGGTGGATTCTTCTTTTGAAATATGAAGAGAAGTAGTAGATATTGATTTTTTTCTACATTTTGGAAGTTGATCCAGCCCAAAACTCCAACCGTACAAAAAGTTATGACTATTTTACTTTTGGTCCATATTGTTGTCTAAAATTTGACACGGTCGTGCCATGAAAAAAAACTGGGGAAGGAGTAGATTTAACATGTCTATGTTTTTTAGCAAGGCATGGTCATGTGGGAGGATTGTGGCTTTGTTTTAACACCATTTTGGCCCTTATTTTGCTCGAGGAACACGATTGTGTCGCGGGATATGGCCGGAGCATGATACCTTCTGTTTGTGACACGACCATGCCATGGAAGCTTCTGTCCCTGGCTTCAAGATGGGCATGGTCATGTCAAAAGATATGGCTATGCCATGGAAGCTTCTGCTATTTTTGATTGGCACAGTTGGAAGAAGAGACACGGTTGTGCCTTTGGGCATGACCTAGCTGTTGAGCTAATTTGGAAATCTGTCGGATTGCTTCTGAGGAGGCACGACCTATTTGTGGGGTTAATCTGGAGGTTCTGGAGGGGAGTGCCTTCAGAGACACGGTTGTGCCTTGGGGCACGGTCATGTCATGGTCAATGAAGGCATGGTCATGCCTTGCAAAGGCACAACCATACTTGTTGAGTTTTGCTCCCAAACTCACTCCAATGTCCATTTTGCACCATTATTACTCCAAATGCATCTTGACAATCAAAATACAAAGGGAATAGATCTCTGAACCAAAAGAGTAAAACATGACAATATAATGAAATAGGGTGCGATAATGTAGATCATACTTTGTGAAATATATGTAGATGTGCAATAAACAACGCTTAAAAGCATATATAAACTATGCACATCACACCCCAATACTTAAACCTTTATTTGTCGTCAAGCAAAACCTACAATCTATATTAATATGTGTAAATGATGTGTCATAATTCCTAGTGAATCAGTCTAATCCTATTGTGTAATTTCACTAACGAGCAAGATACACAATTGTTTAAGTGCGGACTAAGTAGAAGTTATCCGTGCTTAGTGCGATGAGTGACTTTACCTTTCAAGTATCAATCTACAAGCCTAGTCAAGTTATCATCTAACCGTGTTTCTCATGCTTCTGGCGATATGCACTTATCTACCACTCGCAAAGTTCATTCCTCTCAAACTACACAATATCTCAAAGGAATACTCGGTATCAAGAAAAACATAATAGTTATTTTCCTAGTAACCTAACTCAGTCTCAAAGGGATAATTTGTTAGTTTCCACTCACGATAACTATTTTTTATCCCTTATTATTTATTATTATTATTATTTAATTTTTTTTGGTTCTTATGAAATGAAGCACTAAGACCAATGGTGCTTATAAGATGAAGAACTAAAACAAGCATAGGGACTTTGATTTTTCCAAATGAGTTGACATGATTCGAGTTTATCTAGTAACCAAAATGTAGTTGAGAAGTCACAAAGGAAAACAAGCGTACTAGTCTGGTTCTATGAATCATAATTATTTTTGAAAGTATCTACCATCAAAGTTAAGCATAGTGTGAAGAGATCCTTAAACTAGGCCAACACATAAACTCTTCCAATAAAAATATTGCTCACTTCATGCTATCTACGGATAAGAGAGAATAAATAACTAAACATACTAGCATGCTTTATCACAACAACATGAATATCTAGAACAAGTGTGTGAGTATATTGCTATGAGGAACAAACCAATAATGACATGATACATGATGTAACTAGAAGAAAAAATTATTATGCAAAAAGAAATATGACAAAAACTAAATGACAACCCAACATATATACATCCCCCAAACTTAAATCTTTCATTGTCCTAATAAAAATAAAATATATTATGGAGGATATGGAAAAAGAGAAAGTTAGAGAGGTTACCAAGTGATGTGTGTCAAGTGTATAAGTCATTCCACCACCAAAGTCACGCTTCCATTTGGTAGTCACACTCCTCCTCATCTTTAAAGCCTGCAGAAAGAAGAATAGACAAGAAAAATCAAGTAGAGGGATTGGTTAGTTAAACTAAAAACTATAAAATAAAGGAAAAATGAAAATGAAAATAAGAGAGAACTCGGGTTGCCTCCCAATAAGCACTTGTGTTTGGTCATAAGCTCGACCCCTTATTAAGTTCACCAACGAGGTATCACCTAAACCTCGCTCATGGAGGAGTAAGATATTTCAAAATCCTCTCACCAAAATGCTCATCATCAGTGGTTCGTTACGAGGTCATCCATGTGATTCTTGTGCAACATATTTCCTGCCACCAACATGCTCGAAAAAGAATTGGTTAATAGTTTTAGATATATCAAATGAAATTTTACCATTACCAATCATTGAAGAGAGTAAATTATCGAACATGGTTGCATATGTAGATAAGAAAAGCTTTGGCTCAGGTGGTGGTGCCAATAAAAGAGGTGATTCTTAGGACTTTGCCTCCACTACACAAGTCCCTTCAATTTCATCAACAACAAATTCATTTCTGGAAACATCCATATTGTCAAGTGGTTGTGGGACCAAAGGAAGTGATTCTTGGGTCGTTGCTTCCATAGTATAATTTCCTACACTTCCATTCACAACATCATCATAAGCAGGACCAACATCATTATCTTCACCCATCCTAGATTCCTCAAAAGCTAAGAGTCGAGATGACATTCAGTACATAAAGAGATGATTTCAATGCTCTTAAGATTCATTTGCTTGATATCCTCGTGCATCTAAACTTGTGAGGTTTGGATACTTTCCGCCATTTTCAATATTCTATCTAGTTGGGATGAAGATTAATCTAATTGTGGTTAAAAAAAATTTGGGGGTTCCTCCAACCAGGGCTACTAGTGTGCGCATATGATGAGGCCATTACATCAAACTTCCTATTGAGATTATCCAATTGTGTTTTCAAATTACGTATCCTAATGTAGTTGTTGATTATATGACCTGTTTCTTCACAAGCTTCACAATAATATTATTCCAGCCACTAAGTGTAGTTGGGGAAGACACCCCATTTTTTTCCATCTATTCTATGTGAATGGTCAAATAGTCTTGAGAAATTATCGTTCACATGATCTGTTGCACAACAAATTTCACAATAAATATTAGTAGAATTCACGATAGTAATTTGATCGAACCTTTGAAGTAGAGCATCCATCTTTGTGCTCAAGGAAAACATGTTCATCTAAAAGATAATAGTTAGAATAGGATGGACATGTAGTAGTAAAAATATAAAATGAAAGAAAAATGTAGAAAAAGAAAAAGTCTAGATTAACTAAATTGCTAGTCAACTAATGTTAATCGAAAAAGCCCTGGCAACGATGCCAAAAACTTGTTGATTCAACCACAACTGCACGTTAGTCATCAAGTAATAAAAATATTGATCTACTGGGACTGTTGATTAAGCACTAGTCAAGTTCGCAAAGCAAATTACGATCGAAAGTTGAGAAATCACGAACGAGAGCTTGAGCTTTAGAGGGAGTTGAGAGAGAGGGAGAGAGAGAGAGTGAGCAAGATCACCGAGAGAGAGTGTGTGAGAAAGAGAGAGAGAGAGAATATAAGAGTGAGTTGACTTAAGTGGAATGGTTCTAGGATTTTAGTTTCACTATGATGTTGGTTAATGTCCCTAGTACATGTTCACCTCCTTACCCTCCATGTTTACGATCTTGTAGGGATTCTAACCAAATTACTAGTATTATCCCCACGAAGATCACATCGGAGTGCTTACACCATTTCCTTCCAATGCTATTAAGTAGAAGAGGAAACATAAAAAGTCCGGTTAAAGGATTACCCTCTGTCACTAAGGGCTCCCCGGTCATACAGTCCAGATTACACAAGTTACTTCCTAACATTGGAATAGTAAAAATCCATTGAAATATAGTTAGCTAATCCCTTATGGAGAATTACCCCCAATTCAAGGGAATGACTATAAAAAGTTTGGTTAAAGAACTACCCTCTGTCACTAAGGGCTCATCGGGCATACAATCTAGAGCAATCTCCTCTACATGGTGACAATCCTTCACATCCACATGCATACATCACATCCACATGCATACACTTCACACACATATTACATCAAATATAAACAAGGAATCACACACATGGAATAAGTCATAAACACTTCATAGAATAAGAAAATTGACATATCATAGTTCATACATCGACAATCACTTCACAATTACTCCCTACATTGTAGAATTCGGAGGACTACTCCATAGCAAGAGAAATACACCCAAAATCCATAAAAAATAACATTCTACAACTTAATACATGAAATAGAGAGAAGAGAATGTTTATCAATACGTTGTCGATTTTCTTGGGAGAGTCTCCTTGCTCCGGATGTGGACGGATCGTCGAGATGGATGGAGATGGTGGCTATAGGGTTTCTCCCAAAGGGGAGAACCCTTCCCCAAGGAGAGGGGTTGAGCCCCAAACCAAATATGGGTCAAGCAACAGTCGTGCCTCCATGCCACACGGTCATGCCTCCACGCCACACAGTCGTGCCTCCATGCCACACGGTCATGCCTTGAGGCACAACCAAGGTGTGTAGTGTCCTAGAAAGCAAGGCACGGTTGTGTCTTAGCACACTGCCATGATAAAGGAAAATCTAGGAAATGTGTCATGGTCGTGCCTTTTGGCACAACCTTGTTGTTGAATTGATTTGGAACAAGCTAGGCTCTCCTCAAAAGACATGGTCATGCCTCACAGGCATGACTTGTGTGGCTAGGTCTAGCACGACCGTGTCTTTTAGCACGTCTTGCCTGATGACCTAATCTGGAACTTGATCAGGAGGCTTCTAAGAAGGCACGACCGTGCCTCCTAGTATGGCTTGAATGTTAAGAGGCTCTAGAAAAGTTGTCTAAAATGCTGGAGAAGCACGGTTGTGCCTATGAGGCATGACCTGCTTGTCTTGGATTGGCATGGCCATGCCTTTGAGGCACGACCATGCTTTCTTCTTGGCTTGGTGAGACACGACCGCACTTATAAGGCACAATCATGTTTGCTGATTTTTCTCCAAAGCTTGCTTTAATATCCAATTTGCTCCATTTAACTCCAAAATGCGTCTTGTCAAAGAAAATACAGAAAGAGCATATCTCCGAACTAAATGAGTAAAAACATGACAATTATATGAGATGGAGTGCTATAATGTAGATCATATTCAGCAGAATACAAGTAGATGTACAACAAATAATGTCTAAAAGTATATATAATCTACACACATCAGTAACCAAAATGAAGTTGAGAAGTTACAAAGGAAAACAAGCATACTAGTCCGGTTCTATGAATCATAACTATTTTTGGAAGTATCTACCATCAAAATCAAACATAGTGTGAAAAGATCCATAAACTAGGCCAACACTCAAACTCTTCAAATAAAAATATTGCTCATTTTATGTTACTACGGATAGGAGAAGATAGATCACTAAACATACTAGCATGCTTTATCACAATAACATGAAAGTCTAGATACAAGCGTGCGAGTATCTTGCTATAAGGAACAAACAAATAATGACATAATATATGATGCAACTAGAAAATTTTATTATTCAAAAAGAAATATTGACAAAAACTAACTAACAACCCAACATATATACATTCCCCTAGACTTAAATCTTTCATTGTCCCAATGAAAACAAAATATATAATGGAGGATGTGGGAAAAAGAGGAAGTTAGGGAGGTTACCAAGTGACGTGTGTCAAGTGTATAAGTCATTCCATCGTTGAAGGCACCCCTCCATTTGGTAGTCACACTCCTCCTCATCTTTGAAGCCTGTAGAAAGAAGAATACAAGAAAAATCAAGTAGAGGATTGGGTTAGGGAAAAAGGAAATAAAGGAGAACAAGGGAGGCACGACCTGCCTGTGGTGGGCGCGACTGGTTCAACTCTCACGAGGCATAGCCATGAAAAATGGCACGTCCTATCTGTGGCACGGGTGCTTACCTCCCTCGAGGCACGGTCGTGCCAAATGGCCCAGCTTAACCGTGGTTGGAATAGGTGCCCGCTTCGAGAGAGGCACGTTCATGCTAAAACGGCACGGCCTGCCCGTGTCACCCTCTATAGAAGGCTAGGAAAAACAAACGACTATGCCTTTTAGGCACGATTGTGTTGTGGTAAGCTCAGCTAGATTGGTGGTGAGAGGCATGAACGTCCAAAAAAGGCACGAGCTTGCCATGTCGGCTTCAGCCAGCTCAAAATGTGAAGTCACGGTTGTGCTTTTGAAGCACGAACTACCTTTTTTTTCTCCCCATATCCTTCTATGACCATGGATGTTATTAGATCTGAAATAACAAAACAAAGACTTTAATGAAGAACGAAAATAAAAATGAATAAATTGAAAACAAAAATAAGACGAAGAACCCTTGGATTGCCTTCTAAGAAACGTTTGTTTATGGTCATTAGCTCGACCCCTTTATTAGTTTCTAAATCTCGCTCATGTTGGAGTAAGATACTTATGGACTTTCTTGACAATGGCTTAAATTATAGAGAGTGTTATCATCATGGGATCAGTATCATGAAGCACCGCTCCCTCCGTCTTCATCCCCTTGAAGCTTCTTCCTAGAGGTTAGAGACGGTTTAGTTGAAGTATCCAGACTCAAGCCCTATAAAATCCTGCACACCCAAATGAAAGAGCACACCTCCCATAAGCATGCAAGGTAAGAAAGAAATAGAACCATATGTTTAACTGAGCATGTATCAAAAAATGAATCACATCCAATAAAATCAAATACATGCACCTCTATGAGATTTTCTAAAAGATCACAAGAGATACTAATCTTATTTTGCTAAAAGATATCTGAAGGTTCCAAACAAGTGAATGTGACTTTCTCTGGGTCAAGTAAGGTTTCTAGCCCTAGCTCAGGTGGTGGTGCCACTAATGGTAGTGATTCTTGGGGCTTTGCCTTCACTGCACAAGTCCCTACACTTTCATCATTAACTAGTTCAATTTCTGCAACATATATACTATCAAATAATTGTGACCAAAAAAGGTGATTCTTGAGACACTGCTATCACAACATAAGTCCCTACACTTTCATCCATAACATCATCATAAGTAGTGAAGGGTACATTAACATCAACATCTACTTCAGGAGAATCAACAACTTCATTGGCAATCTTAAACTGATCATCTTCATCACAATCATGATTAGAAAAATCCACAACATTATAATCCAAGATCTTGCCATCATTACAATCATCATCAAAAAAATTTATATCACTATAACAACTTGTAACCCCAATAGGTAAATCCAAAAATTTGTAAGCCACTACATCAACATCATCATCAGAAAAATCTACAACATTATAACCACATGTAGCCTTAGTACCTACAACCAGAAATTTGCACGCCACTACATCATCATCATAGAATTTGTCAAATTCTTCATATTTCTTAGGTTTCACTAGACTTTATGGAAAGGGGATTGGTGGTACATAAGTTCTTGATGAATGCATTGGGCTAAGTCCAACATCATTTTTAGCTTGAGGCACATAAACCAATCATTGAGGAAATGGTATTGGTGGTTTATAAACGTTTGTTGGAGTGGTGAAATTGAGTTTTTTTTTCTGATTCCTTTGTTGATCATGGTGAAGACTTGTCAAGTCATGGCTTAGATTTGTCATAGAAAAAAGATTTCTCTTGAGATTCCGAGAGTTGTGGCGAAGGTTTAATGAATTATGAAGTCAATCTCTCAATCTTGGGATGTAACTGATTGAACCCCTCATTTTGTAGCTTGATGACATTCTTTATCGGGTTCTTAAAATTCCCAAGAAATTGAAAGAACTCTTGATTGACATTCAAATTTGCATCCATGGCTCGCACTTCTAGGATTCTTGGGGAAGATGTAGTCAAATTTTCATCTGACCACTTATAGAGGTTCAATGTCACTCGATCAAATAAGTCGTATGCTTCATTCAAACTTTTATTCATCAAAGAACCTCCTATAGTTGAATCTAATAATGTCTTGTATGCAAATAAAATTTCCATATAGAATATATGCAAAGTCAGCCACTTTTCCAAACCATGATGAGGACACTGCCACAATAAACCCTTAAATCTATCCCATGCTTCAAATAGTGATTCTCCATCTTCTTGAGCAAAGCTTTTGATTCTATTCCGTATAAATGTCATCCTACTTGGAGGGAAAAAATGATTCAGAAACTATTGCTCCAATTGTTCCCAATTTGTTATGCTTTGTGGAGGGAGAGAATACAACCAAGTCCTTGCTCTATCTTTGATACTAAAAGGAAATGCCAACAACCAAATAGCATTAACAGAAACTCCTTCACAATTGATATGCGTAGATTATATATATTTTTATATATTGTTTGACACACAACTATTTATATTTCATGAACCAGCAGATGAAAAGTAGAAAAATCATAACTTTTCACATAGTTGGAGCCACGGGTCATTCTACCCACCAAAACAAAGATAACTTCAAGTCTGACAACTTTACTTTAAGGTGCAAGCTGAGAAAACAAAGTCTAGCTGTGCAAAAAGGCACGGTCGTGTCACTTCCTCCACCCAGACTGTAGACCAAAAGTAAAACGACCGTAACTTTTCACACGGTTGGATCCACGGGTCGATCCACCACTCAAAATGAAGATAACTTCAATGAATACAATTTTTCTTCAGGGTTTAAGTTGAGAAAACAATGTCTAGCCATGCTAAAATGAACGGTCGTGCCCCCTGCTAGGGGCTCCTCATTTGTAGGTCGTGCCTCAAGGCACAAACATGCTTTGCCTCTAGCGGCTCTTCATTTGCAGGTCGTACCTCAAGGCACAACCATGCCTCACTTCCAGAGTTTTCCACGGGAAGGTCGTGCATAGAGGCATGACCGTGCCTCATTTCCAGAACTTCCCACACCCAAGTCATGTTTTTTAGGCATGGCTGTATCGAATTCCAAACAACCTGCAAACCAAAAGTAAAATGGCTATAACTTTACGCTTGATTGGAGTTTTGGCTGATTCAACTTCCAAAATGTAGAAAACCTCAAGATATACAACTTTTATTTAGATCTCAACCCGAGATTAGGTGGTTTAAGGTGTGAAAAACTTAGTTTTGTGAAAATTTGGGGCAGATCTTGAAATTCTTAGCAAGTATAAAAGGGTCAAGAAAACACTTACTTGAGCATCTTTGGTTTGGAGTTCATCCCCTCTCCTTGGGGAAGGGTTCTCCCCTTAGAGGGAAACCCTAGATCTTCCATCTCCTCCTTCTTAATGATCTGTCCACCTCTGAAGAAAGGAAACATCTCGAAGACACCGCCATCTCCTCAATAAACATCTCTTCTCTCTCTATTCTTAGATTTGAGGTTGTAAGTATGCTTTATTTTGTGTCTTTGGTTTGTATGTTCTTCTTCATGGAGTAGTCTCCCATTTTTAGATGTAGAGAGTAATTATGATATGTGATTGATGTATGAACTATATATATGTCATTTCTTTATTTAATGAAGTATTTATGTCTTGTTCTATGTGTATTGTGCCTACTACATATTTGACGAA
>JBBUKS010332326.1:0-41926 GCA_038050645.1 Hedychium gardnerianum
GCGGTGATGAAATGCATCGGCGCCGCCGGCGGCCATGTCCAGCCATGCCACCGCCACCAGCGTCGAGGGAGAGAAGAGGAGAGAAGTGGCGTACCTTCGATGGCAGGGAGGTCGGCAACTGATCGACGGCTGATCGGGAGATCGGGAGAGAACGAGCACGGGGAGAGAGAAGGAAACTCACGATCTCCCCTAAATCTCGCTAATTAGCGATGGAAATTTTTATGTCTGTCGCTAATGACGAGGGAAATTAGGATTTTTACGGCCCGTCGGGGAATTAGCGACGGAACTAGAGACGAAAATAAAATTCCGTCGCTAATTTCGTCGTTAATTCCCTGATTTTTTGTAGTGCTTTAAGATTTCATATTTTATTTGTGTATGTTCTCCTATGTCTAGTAGTAAAGTGAAAATATTTCGTTTTGTTTTTTACAAGTCTACAAAATCAGTCATTAAATACAAAGATACATATTAGAAATAACTAATTAATACACCCATTATATATAATGCCCCTCTCATAGTCAATGGTTGATCACATGCAACATCAAATTCGGTCAAATACAAGTATGCAATTAAGACATAAAATATATATATTGATAAGAAATATTCCTGAGATATAACTATAAAAGATTAATAATCAGTCTCTTCTTTTTCCTCAAATAATAGTATGTATGTAAATACAAGTCCCGTAAGTCTATTCATACAAGATCTGGTCAACAACAGGAAATCTTGACAAAATCTGAGAGAATCTGTCAAGGATATCTAAACATATGACTGAACAAATTTATTACTCCCTCAAGTTGCAATCAAGGTGCTAGGTCAGGCCAAAGTCCAACTAAAGTATTCTTATATGCTGCATTATTCTCAATTATGAAAAACAAATATAAACTCGATTCAAAAAATCATGGTCATTAAGGACTGTTTGCATCTTTTGTGATCATATTTCTCATTACGTAGCTATCTACTATAGATAAGATTTAGTTTGAACAGTTGATGTTATTTGCCTTTCATTTTCTCAGTAGATCTCATGGAACAAGGCATGGATTCTGAAGAGGATCTTTTAATTGACACTTGATCACAAAAGATAGAATTCTATCAATTTCATGTTTTAATATTTAATAGGCAAATTAAGTGGGGATTCATTATCATGCAAGATATATCATACGCCATGAGAATTAGCCATCCAATTTATACACGTTGACTTAGATATTTAATATAATTAAAAGCCATATAAATTTTGAAAATGGAACAAAAAATCTTAAGAACAAGATTGTAGATCGAACCAAGATTGCGCCTGATCTTTGAGAATAATGAATGCATTTTTTTTATTCAACCATCATATCGTTATAAATTATTGTCTATAATATTTATCATATTACACATTAATTAGTGCATCTTTAGCACAGTCGGTGCAATTAATATAACTCAAAGTAATGAGAAGCAATAATCTTGGAATTTTTGGCATTCATTAATCTTTGGTATGAATGAAATATGTGTGCAACTCGCATGCATATATATAATTATATATTTCAATTATTATCAAATTTTTTGTTCAATTTATTTTTACCTTTTGATTTCAAGCTGAATTAAGAAACATTCAAAGGCATACGCCACAAGCTTCAAGCATTTAAGCCACAGCCGTCCCCACTTGGACATATATATATATATATACAAATATGTATACTTTTAAAAATAAAAAAGAATATATTTTTTTAAAAAAAATAGTTTGTAGTTATAGATAGATAGATTTTTTTTTTTTTAAAAAAAAAAGAGTTTGTCGCATATCATGCATGGACTTTACTTGTGGACTTTACTTGTTAATAATTATAAACCAAATAAGAGAGCACGAAGTCAAGATTGAGGAAGTCTCCCATGGCGTGAAGCATCCTTATTAGTTTGTTGGGACAAATGACTTCATTTTTTCTCTTCTTATCTATATTTTTCCTCTCCATCTCTCTTTATATTTAAAGTTAAAAAATTTAGCAATAAGTTTTAAAGTCTTTGTCAACTGAGACAAACAAGAAAATAAATGATCAATTACATTTTCATTATTAATTAAAAATGAACCGGCCAATTAAATCGTTGAATGGTAATTAAGTTGAATTGAAAACAATGAAGAATTAATGTGAAATTCGTGCTAACCGTAATTTAATTGCTCATTAGACCCCAAATGACATATGGCAAGCAACAGTTTCTGTTGAATTGTTGAACTCTATGCTTCTTACATCATTCATTTTTGACTATTTTGAGTCATTTTTTTAAATAAAAAAACGTATTCGGTTCAATCGTTAAGAATTAAAGAGTACAAAGCATGTAATCTTAGCTCATCATTAATTACTTCGTCTTTCTTATAATTCTTGGATTAATTAATATCGGATTCCAAGTTCCAGTGCTATAAATTAATAGTCCCACCTCAGCCGCTTCCGAATTAGTCCATCGCCTTGTTAATTTAATTATGGGCGGAATGGCATTCAACCTCCTCGCGCTCGCCGTCGCGTTCCTCGCCGTGGCCGCGAGCGCGGCCCTAATCTCGGCCACGTGGCTCGACCACGTCCCGCGCGAGATCGCGAGCAAACTTGATTCCAGCCGCAACGCCACCGCCCGGTTCGCCACCGACTACGGCGGCATCACCGGCGCGCCGCCTCCGGCGGCCGTGCTCCGCCCCTCGTCGGTAGAGGACATCGCGGTGCTCCTCCGCTTTGCCTACGGCGCTGAATCTCGGGTGCCCGTCGCTGCCCGCGGCAACGGGCACTCCACCTTCGGGCAGGCCTTCGCGCCCGGCGGTGTCGTCATCGACATGATGGCGCTCGGCGGCGGCAGCGGCAGGAGGCGGAGGATCAATGTGTCGACGGAGGGGATGTACGTGGACGCCGGCGGGGAGCAGCTGTGGATCGAGGTGCTGGAGGAGACGCTGAAACTGGGGGTGTCGCCGCGGTCGTGGACGGACTACTTGTACTTGACCGTCGGAGGCACGTTGTCGAACGCCGGCATCAGCGGGCAGGCTTTCCGGCACGGCCCGCAGATCTCCAACGTCTACGAATTGGACGTCCTAACCGGTAAAATTAATTAACTCATTATTTAATTAGTACAATATTTATGTACCTTAATAATTAATTATATTCATTGACACCACATCATTAATTAAGATGCTTACGCATATTAGAGTTGTAAAAAAAAACCATATCATTTTACTAAGTATCTACATGACCGTCGTGTCGATTTTTTAGATAAATGGAAAAAATAATAATAATAATTTTGAAAATGATTTATAAGTATTTTATTATCTTTTAAAAAAAATCAAATTATAAACTCTTTATATATATATATATATAAATTCCAATTAATGTGCAGTTTGGAGTCTATCAACATCACGAGGACTTGTTAAATTGTGCATCAATTTTCCCCCCAAAAAAAAGAAATTAGGCACCAATATTTGTTGCTCATGGGGCTTATTTATTTCCAAGTAGATGAGACAAGAAGCTATTTTGGTTTGAGGCTAATTAATAAGGAAATATTTAAGATAAATATTTAATTATGGTAAAATTATATCACAGGAAAAGGCGAACTAATAACCTGCTCAGGCGAGTTGAATCAAGATCTCTACTACGGAGCCCTCGGCGGGCTCGGCCAGCTCGGCATCATCACTCGGGCTCGCATCGCTCTCCGACCGGCACCGGCCAGAGTCCGATGGCTTAGGCTATTCTACACTGACTTGGACAACCTGACCCGAGACCAAGAGTTCTTGATCTCATTGCCCGACCCGACCGGGTTCGACTACGTAGAGGGGCAGGTCATGCTAGACTACGAATCAGTCGACAACTCCACATTCTACTCGAACCAGGCCGTTGATCGCATCAACCGGCTCGCGGCCGAGTTCGACACCCTCTACTTTTTGGAAGGAGCCATGTACTACGACTCGGACAGTACTGTAGTAGACCAGGTATAATTAAAGCACATCTACAAATTAAATTAAATCATTTTATAAAATTAAAATATATTTATGATCAGAAAATCGAAGGCCTGCTGGGGCAGCTGAACTTCGTCCCTGGCTTTATTTTCAGCAACGACGTGACTTACCTCGAGTTCCTCAACAGAGTCTACATCGAGATACAGAGAGTACTGAGGTCCATGGAAGCCATTAGAGGCAACTCCACGACCAGCAGTACTGTTTTTCATCCTTGGCTCAATCTCTTCTTGCCCAAGTCCAGAGTCAGGGACTTCCAAATCGGAGTCTTCCAAGGGATCCTCCACAACATCAACCCCACAGGCCTCGTACTTCTCTACCCCATGAACAAGAACAGGTGGAATGATCTCATGACTGCCACGGTCCCTGAGGAGGAGGAGGAGGTCTTCTATGTTGTAGGGCTTCTTTGGACTGCCAGTACAGTGGAAGACTGGAGAAGTTTTGATGCCCTAAATGGTGAGGTGTTAGGGTTCTGCGACCAGCATGGGATCGAGGTGAAGCAGTATCTGCCTCACTACACGTCGCAGGGAGACTGGGAGAGGCATTTTGGGTTGGTGAAGTGGGAAAGGTTTGTTCAGTTGAAGAGGAGATATGACCCCAAGGCACTGCTGGCTCCGGGGCAACATATATTTACAGTGTAATTAATTAAACATGCATGCATTTGCATGCAAATTAAAGTTAATTAGGAAGGTATTATTATATAAATATATATAGTTAACAATTATATGATTGCAATGAATTTAGGTTTCTACTTCGAGGGAAGATCCTTAGTTCTAGAAAGGGTTTAATTATCATGATCAATAATAAAAGGAAGACTTTGGAAAAATAGTTGTAGTTGTTCGAGCTTTGTTATAGTAAAAGGTGATTATATTCATCTCAAACGTTCCTCATAGTCCATCCTAAAGTTATGTAAAAGAAGGTAAGGATTAATTTATATTTGACCGCTAAATAGCTAAGAGGTGAGAGAAATTTTTTCCTCAAAGACATATGCCGGCCGAAAATTGATTCATGTCCCATTAATTATAATAAATTTGTCACTCACTAACCAACTGGATACTCCGTGGAAACAATTGTTCAAGCTTTGTTGATCATCATCTTTTTAGACAAATTGACTCCAATGATATGGATTTGACTTGAAAGTTAGGCTCCTTAGACAAATTGATAACGTATGTTGAAATTGGAGGTATAGGAGTTTTTGACTATGGGGGTTCAAGTTGCTTGTCATGAATGAAGAACTTGCCTAGGAGTAGTAGTGGTAGTTGTAGTTTAGGCATGTGTTTGGGGAAAATCTCATTAATTGTAGATCTATGTGTAGAAGGGTAAGTTAGGCCTTGATGGGGAAGTTTAGAGTTGAACAAGTAGGTTCTCTAAGTTCTAGAATGATAAATTTACAAAAGTCGTGAATATATCCTCCCACATGCATGAGATCTATTTTGATTTCCTAATTTACTCTCTCCCAATAGTATAGAACAGACATGAGGCTGCTAGGGTTGTCGAATAGAATGATAAATTTACTCTTTGATTAGGCTCCAAAAGAAGGTGAAAGTTCAAGTTAGTTATTAAAATTGTATGTGAGTTTCACTATGAATAAGTTTTCATTAAAAAATTTCAGTATAATAATCTTATTATTAAAATCACTAAGATAGATGAGATACAAAGGAATTTAATATCGTACTATGCTTTAGTCCATCTCAATACAAGGGGAGTAAATAATATGGATAAAATTATCTACTAACTTTAGAAAATATTAGAAAATTCACATGTATGCAATGCTAAAATCAACAAGTTTGAATATATAGTAATTGATCTAAGGTTGGCAAGTAACCACTTAGACCAATATATAGTATGAAAAAGTCGATACAAAGAATAATTCATCCTCCCCCTTGCCATCGGTGGGACGCTAACTTAATTAGGTCTAAAATGGGACCAATAAGCCAACTAAAAATAAGGAAATAGAATTCTTACCTCGATCGACCTTACTTTGGATGATCAATGTTAAGTTTCATACTTCAATATATAATTTTGTTATAAATTTTTTACCAAAACATATACGTCGCAATTGATGTCTTGCTTGTTTTGGAGATAAAGGAGAGGACAACGTCAATGGATCATATCTATTAATTTAGATTCTAGAGGATCTTGTTGATTAGGGTTGACATTTAAGTTATCAAGTTTCTCTGTCGGGACCATTCTTGGTACTTAATGTAGTCGACACCTATCATAATGATATTGCATGTGTCGTAGATTTCATTCATACATATCTTGAAGAAGAGTATGATAGATAACGACTATTTTCTTAATTTTATTATTATTATTATTATTATTTTTAACGCCTCCTTGATTTTTGGAAGTAATTTTTCCGTCCCCACAAGATGAGATGTTGGCTAGTACATGAGGTGTTGTCATAATGAAGTCTAGGGGTCAAATCCTGACTAATAGTCAGGTTCCTGCCCCCCTTATACACTAGTCATTGTTCGGGCTGGCTAGACTAGCCTCCATGATTTATCTCCTCCGTGTTGATTCTGGGATGAACTGGCGGGAGCGTTGGGGGCGAATGTTTCGTCTTTTTTGTCACAATTGGAGGTAATTTTTCCAAATCTACTGGAAGGAGAATATCAATTCAACCCTCTCCCGACTCCCATTCATGGTAAGATATGTCTATATCAATGTAGGATATTTTATATGTATGTGGTTATTGAATTATTCATGATATTAGGTTGTTCGTAAAGATCTATCTATCGAAAAATTCTTTCGAATTAATTATTTTAAAGAGTTGAATAATTAAATTTAAAAAAATGAATATTAATTCATTTCCTTTTAGACCTTGTATTAATGATGATAAAAAGTAAAATGCTAATCTTCAGCGTCTCGTTAATTTGTTTTAGGACCAATAATCACAAATGACTATTAACTCAAATAATAATCAGTGTATAAAAAAAATAAAAATTTAATTATTAATCAAAATTTAATTCTATAACACTATATACTAACTAATAGTCCACCTCAACCAAATTTTAAACTTTGTAATAAGGGATTATGCATGAAAGGTGGACCTTTTTTTGCCCACTTATTGTTGTAGATTTAAAAAATGCATATTTGTTTATATTTCTAAAATATCACATGTTTTTTAAAAAAACAGTCATAAGTCAATTGACACGTCAATTATTGACTTTTTAATATTTTTTAATTAAAAGTATTTGATAAGTATCAATCGATTGAAATAATTGATGGATTGATGACTATCAAGTAATTTTATCAAAGTAAAAGTACTTGATGATTGTCAAATTTATACATGTGCTATATAGTGAAGATATGGATATACTACAAATTATATAATTTCAAGAAGAATATATATATATATATATATATATGGTGTGTGGTTGTGCATCCAAGCCATGTATAAATATGACTATTAATACAGTTGATTGGAATTAATGGATTATTGATTCTAAAATATTTTGTCTTTGAGCGAAAATGAGAAGCAAAATAAGGTGAGAGAGTGACATTTTGAAAGAAAAAAAAAACTATAAAAATAGATGAAAACAAAATTGCTCCATATTAAATTTAAAAGTCAAGTACTTTTAAGTAGTTGACAATGCTCGTTGCCAAAACGTTGAAGAAATCTTTTCTTGCAGACTATTAAAACTTTGTAACTACATTTATCACATATCTTCCACCATACGGAATGTAGAGCATCCATTTAAGATTGGTGTCCACACTGAGAAAGTATTTTATTTTATTTTTTAAAAAAAGAAGAACAAATTGGTAGTATATATCATAAACACGGTTCTTGAGACTCATGTATTCATTAAGAGGTAGTTGAGACGTGCTCGTTGAATATGCTCGAGGAGGACCACCCAAATACATCCTCATGTCTATAAGCAGTCGGTTGGCGAGTAACCATCTTCCTTTTGGATGTACTTGTCATCTTTGTTTGTGACAAAAAAGATAAAATCATCACCTTGATGGTTACTTTCTTCTTCATCCTCTTGCATGAATAGGAAAATAGTCTTCCTACAAGATCAAAAAGACGCACCAAAATACAAGTAATTCGCAATGGAACCGGGTACATTAAATTGAGAAACTAACAAGATCAAAAAGATGGAAATTTCACAAATACCGCTCGAAACTTCGATCATATAGGCAGCAGAGTTCAATACAGAGCATGACCAATTACAAGTTAATGAGCAAGGAAATAGGGTACCTAAAGTATTGTATCAGTGCAAGCCAACTTATCCTCGCACAAGCTTTTATTGAAGCGTGAAATAGGATCCAAATAAAGTTTCCTGTAGGAAGAAAGATCCATACGGTTTTTATAATTGCACAGAAAAAAAAAACTAAGTCGATCCGAGGAAGGTTTCCGACAACATACAAGCCGCTTAAAGCTCTCCACTTTAAGGAGAACCGAGTGGTGTATAAGAACATATTGTTACAAAAGGTGCCCAGGCAATAAAATTACTCTATTAACTGCAAACAAAAAGATACCAAGAAAAAGGAGCCTGAGTTTCTGAGCTTTAGTACAGCAGAAACTTATTCACGCAGAGATCAATGAAGATCTCAGAGTTGTACGAGGAAATTAGTGTGCTGCTTCTCTACTGTAATACTGGTCTAAGGTCTTTGCAGGAATACGGTGGAGAAGCTCGCGAGGGAAGATACGTAGTAGAGTCCATGCGAGATCAAGGGATTGGAATATGTTGCGGGTGTCATAAGCCCCTTGTGCAACAAATTTCCTTTCAAACTTGTCCAGGAACTCCAGGTAGAGCTGCACCACAAAGATTGCGAAATGGTCAGGGTCATTTGTTTTTGCATGAAGGTCATACAAACAAAGGAAGGAGAAAAAATAACCAAGTCCTCAGATGACAGAGCCTCCTCTCCCACGACCGCTTTCATTGCTTGAACATCCTTTCCAATGGCATAATTGGCATAGAGCTGTAAAATGAAGGAAAACAATCGAATGAATGGAGATTCAAATGCAAGTATAAATGCAATCAGTGTGAGGACCTATGCAAACCTGGTTGGAAACATCCGCATGATCACGACGAGTCATGCCTTCACCAATAGCACTCTGCAAGGAGAATGAATTAAATTAGAATTAACTAAATTATGACAGGAATCTGTCATCCGCATGATAGCATACGATCTCCATGATTTGGAACAGAAAATATAAAATCTGTAATGAAACTAACTTTCATCAACCGAGATAAAGATGGGAGAACGTTGATTGGAGGATATATCTGCATTGTAGAAGAGAGACTAGTCAGTTAAATCCCCTAGGACGAGTATTATATATTCCATGAGACAAAGTAACAAATGGTACACTAATGAGCCACTATATTAGGGACAAGTGTCTGATGTAATCATGTAAATTACCTGCCGATTATGAAGCTGCCTATCAATATATATTTGACCTTCAGTGATATAACCAGTGAGATCGGGAGTAGGATGTGTTATATCTGTTCAGAAATGCAAAATTTCAATCCAAATAGTCCAATTATTCTTCCCAAATATACTGCAAATGGGATAAAGCATAACATCATCAAAATGTAGAGAGCATTATCTCTTGCAGATATTATATACCAATTATTTCCAAGAAAATTCTACGTCTAAACTTTCAATTGGGAACAGAATGAGAAAAAAAAAGAATTAGTGAGTTATCAAAAAGTGAAATACAATGCATACCATCATTTGGCATGGTTAAGATGGGTATCTGTGTAATGGAGCCTTTTCTACCTTCGATACGTCCAGCTCGCTCATATATAGTTGCCAGATCAGTATACATATATCCAGGATAACCACGTCTACCTGGCACCTCCTCACGGGCGGCTGATACCTTAAACCATTAAGGTAAAGAAAACATTTAATTCATCAAGTTGCACATCAACAATTAGAAGGGCTTGAGCTAAAATGAGAATCGTAAAGTTTTTTAAACAATGCAATTTGCCTGAATACAAACTAATTAGAGCTTAAAGTGAAAACTAAATTGGTAGAGAAAGATGAAACGAGTGCATGCATGTGCACAGAATGAAACTCCATTTTGGACTACACTTCAGAAAAGAAGGCTGAAACTTGCTGAGTAGAACCCTATGTTTAAAGTGTGCAGCTTAATACTCTCAAGGAAACAATGATATGATACAATGATGCAAGACAATGATAGGCTGTTACGATAGCCAATAACACAACAAGAAACACTAAACATCGTGAAATACAAACTTTAGAGGCAAAATAAGAGGGTGACATGATATCATTATGTAAACAGGCAGACAAGATTTCACTCGTTTATTATTAAAAAAATCATTATTATATATATATTTTTAAAAATTAAACTAATTGCATGGCATAAAGAAGAATGCTAGCCCATCGCCATCTCAAGAGATTAACATAAAATAAAGCATTATTGCTTAAAGAACATAAAGAATTCCTTCTGCAATTAAATTTTTTTAAGCAAGTATCATACATTCTAGACGTGATACCTATATAGAAACAGATTTGATGAGATAAAAAACATGTTATGAACATTCAGAAAAAGAACTAGAATGGAGTCCTACCTCACGAAGAGCATCTGCATATGAGCTCATGTCAGTTAAAATGACAAGTACATGCTTCCCACATTCATATGCTAAATATTCTGCTGTTGTGAGAGCAATTCGTGGAGTGATAATGCGCTCAATTGTGGGGTCATTTGCCTGGACAAAATAGTATGAAACTGAATATATTCTTAACTTAGACATTGGCAGGGAAAAGAAATAATAGCATGAGGTACTTATTATAGAAATATTAAATAACCTACCAAATTTAGAAAGAGTGTCACTCTTTCCATAGAACCATTCTCTTCAAAATCACGCTTGAAAAACTGTGCAGTTTCCATGTTGACTCCCATGGCAGCAAATACGATAGCAAAATTGTCTTCCTCACCCTGCTGATAGAAGAAAACAAATATATGAATAACTATATACACCCAAGTGTCAAAGTAAAAATTACTAGATATGATAGTGATAGAAGTAAAAATGCTCTTATAGTTATTGCAACTAATCAAATCACCTCCTATATTACCTATACCTGTAAGTTAAACAAATACAAATAAAAGGCAATCTTCTTGATTTTGTGGCAATGCAAGATACACTCGATTAATGATTAAGGATATGAAATAAGCATAATAATTAGGTCCTGCATTTTAATTGTATATCTAAAATAACCTAGTTTTGATAGTTTGTTCCATGGCTGGCAGTAAACGGAGATATCAGCCATATTGAATTGATCCAATCGAAATCTGATTTAATTTGATTAAAATACTCAATTTATGATTAATAATTTAATCATTATTTTAGTTATTAGCATTACTAAAAATTCTAACAATGAATCCTAACTTACCTATCAGTCTCCACACTTTGACAAACATGACTTACAGAATTTTCCACACGCCTAAACTCACTCGATTCCACACTGGAAATCGCAAACAGGAATTGCACAAACTCGCCTCGTACCTCGAACTGGTACTTTACGATCCCCCTACTCCTTTCTTCCTTCAAACGAAGTGTTGGTCTTTCCTTCTACTTTTCATCTCCGTTTCACACAATTCCAGTTGCAAACCTTGATTTTTGCCATTTTCAGCAAATTCTTGGTAGAGATGAGAAGTCTAATATTATCAATTCTCCCTACTGGATTTAACGCATGATAGAAAGGTGTACAAGATGCAATGGCAAATCAACTAGCACCCCATCCATAAGCCCTATTGGACATTAATACTCCAAGTCGATGAAGAAACACCATCTAGCAAATTTTGCAATCTATAGAATGTATTTACATCAAACATTAATAGGATTTGTAATTTAATTAGGAAAAATCCTGTTAATTTCATCAAAAAACCAACAAAAATAATTAAAGATATGATTGTTATACAGGTTTTGACAGGAAGGTTCATGCTGATCTGTGGAAGTTTTTTTAGTCAATTACAATAAATAAAGTTGTTGTGACCTTGAGGTCACGAGTTCGAGTAGCGGAAATAACCTCTTACAAAATGCAAGGTAAGGTAGCGTACAATAGACAATGTGGTCCGACCCTTCCCCGGGACCCCACTGGCGGGCTGCCCTTTTACAATAGATAACATGGGTGTAATGACGTGAAATGTTGGTGCTAACTGCTAATGCTTCCAGAAACAAATTGGTAGACCCATGCTATAAACATTAATATCTTGCTCAAATAACACAATTTCAAGCCTTAAATTATGCTAAATTAATCACCTAAATGTCCCCGGTACTAGTAATTAAATAAGATCAATGGAGTTGGGATACCTCCAAAAGGTTGTCAGTTTTTTCCAAACGTTTCACCAAACCAGCCTGACGACAGATCTGAGCAGCAATTTCGTTGTGAGGGAGGCCAGCAGCAGAAAAGAGGGGAATCTTCTGCCCTCGAGCAATAGAATTCATAACATCAATGGTTGATATTCCAGTTTGGATCATTTCTTCAGGATAGGTTCTTTCACTGGGATTAATGGAACTTCCTGGATCAAATACCAGTCACTGAGAGTAAATATTTCTTGAGGGGAGAAATCAGTGCACTGTCAGGCTTTGAAAGGTAAACAAATTTTTTATACTAACCAGATATATCCAAATAAGCCTCCGGCAAAATAGGAGGGCCATTATCTATAGGTTTTCCAGAACCATTAAAAATGCGTCCAAGCATATCAAGAGACACAGGGGTCTTTAGAACCTAAACCAAGAAAAGATAGAAGTCAGCATCACGCAGGAAACCCAACAACAATTAAAAGTAATATAAAAGAAGTAAGAACTCCTAGTAAGTATAATTAGATCACAAAGTACTGAAATTTTTAGATGTGGATGGTGGCTACAGTTGAATAATACTGAGCATACACATGACATGTTGCTGTGACATGAATATGACAATTATGACAAAGGTTGAAACATAAACTATTAACGCAATGACTCAAGAGGATACAAGTACAAGCAGAAGACTCAAATTGACACTATTATTGAATAAATTATTTCATGATAATTCCACACAGTGTTAGAAAGTTAATTTGCATTTATAAATTGAACTCTAGAAAGTTTTATATGGTTTTGTGTCATTTGACATGAAATAGACATTTATGTTATGCAACAATAGCATAAACCGTCAAACATGAACGTCTAATTGCATTGTGCGTATTCTTCAATGACAAACTGGTGCAGAGTAATAAGCAAGGGGTGGTAGGGGTTGGATCAGATCAAATTTTATGAACAAGAGATCCCAACCCAGTTAGAGAAATATCCTGAATTACATTCATTTTAATGTATATCAGAAACTTTTAGTTGTTTGAATTGAAGTAGGATCAAAATGGTAGGTTTGGCTATTTGGTATGGTTATTTTTCCAATGTTTAGGTTTTTTAAATTTTTGTTGGCAAATTTATATTTTATGAATTTGGATCGTGATAGATTCTCAGGTTTTGTAGATCTTGTCAAAATTTGACCCAAAACATCAATCTTCCTTGAGATAAAACTTGAAAGTGACTATAACAAAAACTAGGGCCTAATAACAAAGAAATCCAATAAAATAAACCAGAACAAGTCATTTGTAGTGCAAGTCATGAGAAATTAGCAAATTTTCAACTCCACTACACGTCTAGGAGAGAGCTTGCTCCAGAATATTCTAATTCATTAAATTGATTCAACTAGAAAAGAGCATACAAATACCTGCATAAGATAAATGTTGGACATACAACTAGACTAACAAAGAGTGACAACCATGGTAGTAGAAGGCAAGCATATGTTGCCTTCTGCTTTGTTGTTCAAAGCTTGAAGTTTGTAGTAGTCTGAATGACTGTACATTCTAAACCTCATGAATGGAGACAGAAGCATCATGACTGATTGCACAATAACTAAAGCTCAAGTGAAGTAACTGAAAATAGTTGTATGCTGACTTGGTCGTCACACAAAAGATTTTCAATCTTATAATTCAGAACTGATTAGAATACATTTTATAAAAAAGAAAAAAAATGCAAAAACATAGTGGAGAAATATGCACATGCACAAATTTCATACAAGAATGTTAAAGACTATCACCTCGCCAGTGAATTGCACAGTGGTGTATTTGTTGTCAATTCCTGAAGTTCCTTCGAAAACCTATTCAACATAGTGCGTAAGAGAAGATACAAATAAGACAAACTTTAAAAATAAAAGTACTTCTAGATCCCCCAATATCTCTGTTGAGTTCTAAAGTAAGAATGACACGTAATATTTCTTACCTAGCAACAAAGTGACACACTTGACAATTAGCATACTATATTTATAGACTAGAGTGTTGAGAAACAAAAATAGTACTGGTTTTCATGGAACTTATAAATACTTCTGTACATCTGTGACAACAGATTATTGCAAATTTTTGCTCTTCTTCTCTTTCTATAACCCAAATCCTAGCATATACTTCACGTAAGTGATGCAGTTTAGTAAGGAAATTTCAAATATGGAAGTAGAAGTTTATGTGCTTTAAAAGTTATTAGTTTACCAAGTTTGTTGGATTAGGGTTAGGGTAGGTCCTTAAAAGAGACCGCAATCCCCTCTTTTCAGGCAACAAAATTTGAATTTGCTTGGTAAGTTTTGATTTTCCTCTTCTTTGAGTTTTGTTCATCTTGGTCTTGCATCAAAGGGGAAATTGGTTTTAGTACCACGTTCCCATTCTTCCTCTCCCATAAAGCTACCCTATACCTTTGAGCCTTTATACACTGACCTTCCAGAATCTCTTCTAGATTTGTTCCCCAATTAAATTGCATGAGGAGACACGCATTTTGTTAGGAGCAGCATCCCTGCAGAATCCAGACCCCTACTCTGCCTCCCTCACCTAAACCATTGCATCATACTCTCCTCATCTATTGCTGAAAATTTTGAGTCGTTGCCTATTGAAGCCAGCATCTCTCCTCAACGATGTGGCTCCCATAGGCCACTGCACATTCCCATGCCAATAACTCATCCTCCACTATACAGGTTGCATCATCTTCATCTCCATTACACACAGCAATAATCGTTCCACTGTATCATCTGCCAAACCAACAAAGAGTCACTGCCCCAACAACAGGCAAGCCCTCTCTGCTCAAACAATCACCAACATCTCCTTTTGGGGCGGATCTGACATCCTCACCAGATTAGCTCTATGGTTGATAGCTTCCACTGACAAGATCTGCAACCCAAGATTCCCGTGCCCTTCTTCCAACCCACTGGCACACCTAGTGGAAGGCTTCCCTCTCACAGAGTCCTGCACCATTTCCAAAATGGCACCAACTTCAAAGACAACACACAAAATTCCTACTTCATTTAAGATCCTTCTTCAAAATCCAAAGAAGTTTTAATTGAATCACATAACTCAAAGGTTTCATGTGATGATTTGACACCTTCTAACCATAAGCTAATCAACCCTATTATCTTACCAAATTAATGCTTCTCTTTAGAATAAAAAGCATTTAATTAAACAACAAGAATCTACCTTAGAGAAGCCCCTTGATGATTTAACCCTTTCAGAGAAAGGTATGAAACCACAAAATCTACCTAAGATGAGGCCCTTGGCGAGTTGACCATTTCAAGAACAATTTGATATGCTAGTCACTAGGACTTTAGATCACAAATTAACTTGTTCATACTACCTTGAGAAATCGAAAATGAAGAAACTTAACAAAGTAAGAATGCAAATATTTGTGTGACAATTAAATTTATTGAGACATTATTGGTATTTGTCCCTTTATAGTTACTTATGATTTAACTTTATGTCAATATATTCTTCTTTCCTTTTGTTGTAGTTATATATCTCTTGATTACCTCTCTAAGATTTTCATTAAATCGAACAAGAAAATGTTTAGATCGTTCCAAAGACAAAACAAGTACTAAGAGATCAGATCTAAGAAAACATACTAGAAGACCATGAAAAAGAATACAACACTAAGATCTTGGAGCTAGACAAGGAACCAAATACAAGATGAAATGATCTCAAAGTTTTGGCTCTGGTACCATGACAAAGAAATAAACGAGAATTTCTGAAAATGTTTTTCTATCTCATTTCACTAAGAGGATTACAATATATAGACATCAAGAATTATCAGATCCCTTAATCCTAGGGTCTAATGTAGGAAGAGATACAACCATAATTATAGCTTATCAAATCCTTTAATCCTAGAATCTAATATAGGAAGAAATACAAAAATAATTACAAGGGATATATACAACAATAATGGAAATCTTAGAGAGGTAATCAAGAGATATACAACTATAACAAAAGGAAAGAAGAATATATTGACATTAACAACCTAGAGAGTTAGTTTCCTTGTCAATTTCTTGTCACCACAATGAGAGCTCTATAGAGCTTGTACAACAAACATATGTCAATTCTCATAGTGAAATTGTATTAAGTAATAATTACAATAAAGTATATGATGATACAGTAGATTGTCCACTTGTATTCATGAACTCAACTTATCTCACAAACACTCCTCTAATATTCTTCTTGTCCCATTATTGAACTATAGTGTATTATAAAGTGATTACAATGCTTATGCATTTAGTTTTCTAACTTAAACAATAATTTTCAAATCAGAAATCTTTATCTCATTAGAAAGTGTTTGGGCATCTATCTCATCTTGTTGACTTTGTCACATGTTATACTCTTTCAGTTCTAGAGCCCACACTGCCATAGTCCTTAGCTATCATTTTCAGAGCATTTCTGCCTCATGAACAGTCATGATATTTCCTTATTCGTTGGAAGGAAAACAAAGATCCTACTATTCCTTACCTGACCTACCAAAGAAAAAGATGATGCATAAATTATGTTTGTTGAAGGTCAAAATTCTGATGATGTTCAATCACTTTATTAATTACCGAACACCCTAATTGAAAAATGTTGGTAGCTTGCCCCAATTGAGTTATCCTTGGTAAGAAGAATGATGCAGATAAATTAGTGGGCTTTTAATATTTGAATTTTTGAAGAAGGATCAAATATTTTTGAAGAAGGAAAAGGTCTATATTTTACAAATTTTAAAAGAGTAAGATTTTATTTTGGTTAGTAGTAGCAAATTAGGTTAATTTAACTTTTGTTAAGGGGAATATGTTATTTTAGGTATAGGTTATTTATTACAGGGTAGACCTTTTAAAAGAAACCCAACCCCTTTTGTTATTTCATCTTTCAATTTAATCAAACTAAAGTTCTCTTCATGAGTTTTGGTTTCCTCTATGTTAATTTATTCATCCTAGTGCTTCATCACAAAGAATTCTCTAACAATGACAAAAATTTACAAACTTCCCATTGTAGTCATTTCTTTCTAGGTTCTTGAACTTTTGATAACCTTCATGACAAACTATACACATATGCTCAAAACATTTTTATAGCACTAAAGAAATAACGGAAAATCACCAAAAAAGACTTCTGATAAAGCATGATAGATTCATACAACTCCCTCAATTAATATTCAAGAAAACTGTTCTTAGTAACTATAAATACCTATTTCTTTGTAGTTCTGCAAAGAGAAGTGATTTAGTGACTAGTCTGTGCTTTTACCTTGCACTGTTCTGAATGTTCTTCACTCAGAATTTTATCTTAGAGGGAAATTTTGATGTTTCAATTTTCATAACTCCTGAGGGCGTCAGTCAAATAACAGATGTTTACAAAGATATGACAAATTAAGGATAAGTTATCAAAAACTAATGAGAAAGATTTATCTTCAGAGCCTTCTGCAACTCAAACCACACAAGTGAGCAATGGACAAACCATTCATATTCAATCTACAACAATCATACAGAAAAATGTAAAGAAAAAAATTATAAATGTTGTACAGAACTTAAATAGAATATCTAAAATCATTCACACCTGGACAACAGCTTTTTCACCATCAACTTCCAGGACCTGACCACGTCGAATAGTGCCATCTCCTAATCGAATATTAACAATCTCCTGGTACTTGGGACCCTGAAAAGCATTTGTAATAATGAGAAAGTGAAGTGTGGGAAACAAAGAATTGAAAATTAGTGCACCTTATCAAAATGGAAATACATCAGAGGTAAGATAATGTAATACCTTCACTTTATCCAAGATAACTAGGGGTCCAGCCACTCCAGACACTGTCCTGTACTCTGTCGCCAAAAAGGAAAACAAATGAACTTCCAATACATTATGATGTTACAAAAAAATCATTGATACTTGAAAAACATCATGAAATCATCACCGAAAAAGTATCATAAAAGAAATGGAGAACAAAACCTACTGCATTTCTCTGTATCATCACTCATAGGAAAATGTATGCAAACTTAAATAGCATTGAAGTTTATAATAAGACATAAAAGCATATAACTTTGCAATGCATTATATAGTTTTAATGTAAAAAACCAAAGCAAAATTATGCTTGTTATCATAGCAAAACAACAGCAGCAATTAATAACTCTAATGATACTCTTTGGACTCATAATCAGCATCAAAAAAAGGAATCATCCCATTGTAGCATCTCCAATTTTTTCAGATTGTTCAATAGCATGGAGATGAAGGCAATGACTTTTAACTGTTTTTCATGTAAACTTTTTCCCTTCTCTTGGAAAAAAAAAACACAAGAGAAGCCATAAGTGCTAGGGATTCAAATGCTTTAGTAAAAAGGAACCAGCTTTAAAGCAATATAAGTAAACTCCATGTAATAGATCAGCAAGCCCAGCAAAAGTCCAGAACCAAAGTGGTGCTTGTTGTTCAAGTAGATATCGAATTTTAATATGGGGAGGCCAACAGATACTACAATAATATCAAAAGGAAAGTTCCAACTATTTGTATCCAGATAAATGGATCTTATGCAGCCATTGCACTCTATGGGAGGCCATACACTTTGGTACAAGGCCAAAGGCAGTCTCTCCAAATAGTTCATTTGTATCCCTGGACATTGTTAGCAATCCTCAACATATTGATCTCAAGAAGATTCAAATTTCACAAAAGCAACTACACAAGTTGAACTTTCTAACCCAAGATATAACAAATTTAACTCGAGATAGTTTTAGTACACCCTTCGTTCTCAGTTTGATAATGCAATTTAGACCTATTTTACTACTTTTTTCTCTTAACTTCACTATGCAAAAAGTAGTCAAATAACCTAACCAAAAAATGGTGAATTCTGGGCCCAAATATGCATACAACCCTAGAATGTATATCTTTGTTGAAGCACAAATATGGCAATTTTCTGAAGACCCTTGGATTGGTTGGACTCGAAGGATCAAACTCAAACAATGCTGATTGTTGATGCTACTCAATAGTCCAGAGTCCTTTCCATATACTGAAAATTAATCAGTAGCAAGATACCCATCAAATTTCTTTTTAGTTTATATGGTCAAACAAAGATAAGACCAAAAGTATAGATCAGATGATCTTAATGAGAAAAAAAAATGTTCAGCTAGTATAAAAGCAGACTGATGACGATATCTCCATACCCATGCCAATCTCCAGTGATCCTTCCTCCATATCAATACCCGTCTTTGCTGCACCCATGCCTGAAACCTGAGGAAGTTAAGAAACAGCTCTATCATAATCTTTATTAAATGCAATCATGTATTTATATCCTACCATATACTAATACAGGAAAACACGTTTTCCTCTGAATTGTAAAGAAAAATATAAAACATTAAAGCAGAATGGGGCCTTTTGGCTCATACAATCAACTTATCACGATGTCAAAAAATGAAAAGTTGAAAACTTTAGACACATATCGAACTGCACTTTTCAGCTTAACTGTCAGAACTAGATAGCAATTCAACAATATCAAATTAGATGTCCAACAAAAAAAAAGGTGAAAGGAAATTAAGCCGTGATCTAATTGGAGAGGCCTTATTTTCTATTTAAAAAAAATGGCACCCAGCATAATTCTACTGCCTGCTGATGAAGAACTCTACTAATAGTTATCAACATGAATTCAACTCCTTACCTCCAAAAAGTCCTTAAACGAGGAAATCGATCGAAACATAGCACCTTAAGAAACTAGCTAAAGAAGAATTGGCATATGCAGATCCACAATAACGATAACCTAAGTCATTTCCTCTTCTAAACTGGAACCAATCGTGACGAACAGATGAAACCAATCCATAGATTCGATCGGCTAAACCAGCAGATCGCTCCTAATCAGACGCATATTTGGATACCAAGATCTCGAAAAACTCGAATCGGAAGGCCAATGAGACGAGATTTCCGCTGAGAAGACCGATCAGAAGCATACCCGAGAGTGGATCGCCGAGGGGAGTGACGAGCAGAGCAGAACGCGACGAAGGGGAAGAAATAATTACGAAAATTTTAATGAATCTGATACGGCATTTTTACCAAAAATTAAAAAATATATTTTGATGGTCTTTGATAGTTAAATAAGTAAAATAAAAAACGTAAAGATATAAAATGATTATGAATATAATGATAATTCGATTTCGGCATCTTAACAATTAAAGGACCATTAAAATGTTTTGAAATAAAATATTTAAAAAATAAATTCAATAGTTAAAATTTAAAAATTAGAATATAAATACTCCTTTTGAAAGAATCATATAAACTTATATTATTATTTTAAAGAGATTATCAACCTATATATATTTTTAAAAAAAATATTGTTATGCAATGGAGAAATTTAGTAAGAAAAGAGCATGAAAGAGTAAAAATTCGGTTAAACATAATAAATCAATCGATCTAATTTAAAAATTCAATTCGATTTTTTTTTTAATTTTTTTATTCAAAAAAAAATAATTAATTCAATTCAAATTTAATTTTAAAATTTTTTATTCGATTAATCGAATAAACAAAATAAATCAAATTTTTCATCCATTCAAATTTTTAAATTCAATTTTTGAAATCAAAATTTTATTAAATCCAATCGATTTTTTTTTATCTCAATTAAAAATTTTAATTAATTTGATTAAATTAATATTTTTTTTAATTCAGTTTAATTTTATAAAAAATTTGATCGATTCAATTTTTTTAAAAAAAAATCAATTCAATTTATTTTTTTTTATTTTTTATTTTTTAAAAAAAACAATTCAATTTAATTAATTCGATTTAATTCAGTTTTAATCGAACTTAATCGAATACTCACTACTAGAAAAGAGTAGATTGAACGGCGGCAATACTAAAGAGTGCAAGAATTTAAGTTTCTCAAAAAACATACAAGCAGAGCGGGGAACTGTATTAGAACATATTTTTGCAAAAGGTATCCCGGCAATAAGATTACTGTAATAATGAGAAGAAGAAAAATTGGAGATACAGACTCAACCCAAAAAAAACATACAAAAACGGCCTAGTTTCTGAGCTTCGCATACTCAGCAACTTATTCATACAGACATCAATAGAATATTGGGGTCGTCGAGGAAATCAGTGTGCTGCTTCTCTGCTGTAATACTGATCTAAGGTCTTTGCAGGAATACGGTGGAGAAGCTCGCGAGGGAAAATGCGGAGTAGAGTCCATGCAAGATCAAGGGATTGGAAGATATTACGGGTGTCATAAGCCCCTTGTGCTACAAATTTCCTTTCAAACTTGTCCAGGAACTCCAGGTAGAGCTGCACCACAAAGATCGCGAAATGGTCAGGATCATATGTTGAAGGTCATACAAACAGAGGAAGGAAAGAAATGAACCAAATCCTCAGACGAGAGAGCCTCCTCTCCCACCACAGCTTTCATTGCTTGAACATCCTTTCCAATGGCATAATTGGCATAGAGCTGTATAATGAAGGAAATCAAACGACTAAATGGAGATTCAAATGAGAAAACATAAACAATCAGTGAGAACAAATAGGAAACCTGGTTAGAAACATCCGCATGATCGCGTCGGGTCATGCCCTCACCAATAGCACTCTACAGGGGAAATTAATTAATCTATGAAAGGAAAGTAGAATTTAAGAGAATATGATCTCTATAGTTTGGAACGGGAACTATAAAATGGTCAACAGACTAACTTTCATCAACCGGGATAAAGAAGGGAGAACGTTGATCGGAGGATATATCTGGAAGTAGAAAAAGCTAGTCAGTTAAATCTCCTTGGACAAGAGTATTATTCCATAATACCAAGTAACAAAAGTTACACTAGTGATGCTATATTAGGGGACAAGTGTCCGATGTAGCTATGTAAATTACCTGCCGATTATGAAGCTGCCTATCAATATATATTTGACCTTCAGTGATGTAACCAGTAAGATCAGGAGTAGGATGTGTAATATCTGTACAGAAATGCACATTTTCAATTCAAACTGTTTGATTTTGAAAATGTAGAGTATAATCCATTGCAGATATATATTAGAATTATTTGCAAGAAATTCCTAGTCCAAACTTGAATTTTGGAAGAGAATGAGAAAAGAAAAGGAATACCAAGGTACAGAAATGTGGCATCCAATACATACCATCATTTGGCATGGTTAAGATAGGTATCTGTGTAATGGAGCCTTTTCTTCCTTCTATGCGTCCAGCTCGCTCATATATAGTTGCTAGATCGGTATACATATACCCAGGATAACCACGTCTACCTGGCACCTCCTCTCGAGCTGCTGATACCTAGAACCATAAAGTTTTTTAAAAACCCATCAATTTAGTTGCATAATAATAATTGGAACTTGGAAGGGCTTGAGCCCAGATGAGACTCATGAGTTAAATAATAATAAAGATAAGAAATACAATTTGCCTGAATACAATCTAATTAGAGTTTAAAAGTGCAACTTAATTGCTAGAGAAAGATGAAACGAGAAGTGCACAGAATGAAACTCTGGTTTGGACTACACTTTAGAGACATGGGCTGAAATTTGATACATAGAACCTTATGTTTAAAGCGTGCGGCTTAATACTCTCCAGGCAAGATATGTAACAAATGATGTGAGACATGAAGAGCTGGCAAAATAGATCCTGAAACACAAACTTCAGATGCAAAATATTTTAAACGAATGACAAGACTTTGACCTGTTTATTTTACATCATAAAAATAATTATCTAAAAAAGGAACTTTTACATCTTACAAGTTAATTCTTTGAAAGTGTAACTGACTTTGCAATGTATAAAATAATTTTCAAAAAAAATTGAAATAATTTTATATCGTTCGGATGATTCTGTATAAATACAAAATAACACAAGCCTGTTATGAAATTAACACGTCATAACATAATTGCCAGCCCATCACCACCTCAAGAGATTAACATAAAATAAAACAAAATTGCTTCAACAACACAGAGAATTCCTTCTGCAGCTAAAACCTTTAAGCAAGTATAACATACATTCTAGACATGACACATCTGTATAGAAACAAATTTGACGAGATAAAGAATGGTGTGAACATTCAAAAAAAAAAAGAACTAGAATACAGTTTTACCTCACGAAGAGCATCTGCATATGAGCTCATATCAGTTAAGATGACAAGCACGTGTTTCCCACATTCATAAGCTAAATATTCTGCTGTTGTCAAAGCAATTCGTGGAGTGATAATGCGCTCAATAGTGGGGTCGTTTGCCTGGACAAAATAGTATGAAATTGAATATATTCTTGCTTATCAAAGAAATATTTTAGAACCTACCAAATTTAGAAAGAGTGTCACTCTTTCCATAGAACCATTCTCTTCAAAATCACGCTTGAAAAACTGTGCAGTTTCCATGTTGACTCCCATGGCAGCAAATACGATAGCAAAGTTATCTTCTTCACCCTGCTGATTGAAGGAAACAAATATTTATGAATAACTATATACATGCGTGATTTCGAAAAAAACCGTTCTATCGGCATGGTGAAGATCTAACTGATTAAACCAAAAGTGTAGAACTAACTAGATTTAACAGTGATGACTGTTAAAATCCTGCTTGGTTATTGCAACTGATTAAGTAATCCCTTATATTACCTATACATGTAAGTCAAACAAATAGAACATAAAAGGTAAACTCCTTAAGTGTGTGTAAGTGCAAAAATATACTCAGTTAACAATTCATTAATTAAGGATATGAAAAAAGCATAATGATTAGATCCAGCATTTTAAATGTATATCTAAAGATACCAACTTTTGATAGTTTCTTCATAGCAACCAATAGCCCAATCCTAGACACTAGAATTTCTCCAATCCAAGCACCAAGGATATATGTATGTATGTATATATATTAAAAAGGGCAGCCCGGTGCACGAAGTTCTCACCAATGTGAGGTCAAAGATCACCAAGGATATATGTATAGAGAGAGAGATGTTATGCCGCACACCTTATGGTGCACACCCCGTGAGCACCTAGTGTATTTTTTTTAAAAAAAAATCTTTAGCTTAAATAATATAACCTAAACCTAAACCCTAAATTCTAAACCCTAAGTTCTAAAAAAAATATAAAAAGAAAAATTACACTTGGTGCTCACGGGGTATGCACTATAAGGTGTGCGGCATATATGCAACACATCTAGAATAAGTTTGGTAGAGATGACAAGTCTAATATTATCAATTATCAAACTGGATTTAAGGCATGATAGTAAGGTACCAAATGCAACAAGAATCAACTATGATACTTTGACTCTTCATCTACCTATCCACACATTGATTCCATACTCAACACCTCTATCATGGGTGAAGCATTTTACAAACATCATCTCAGACATAGATCCATACCTCGTACCCTGAATTTGGGTAACATAAAAAATCAGATACCACAACAACCAATCCTTGCTTTGTAGCAAATAAAAGTGAGGCTCAAGCAAAAGCCCTACAAATCTGTCACTTCTAGCTACCATCAGCCAATAGAGTTAGTACGGCACAACAGTTATGGGATTGTCTATATAGGATGTATTTACATCAAATGTCGATACAACGTGTTAATTAGAAAATATCTTGATAATTTCATTGGAAAAACAACAACTACCATTACAGATAAAATTTTCATACAGGTCAAGATAGGTTGGGGCATGATGATCTGTGTTGGGGAAAAAAAATTATTTGATTACAGTAGTATTGACATGAACATGTTAGTTCTAAAGCTTGCGTAAACAAATTGGTAAAATACCCATGCTATAAAACTGAAAATCTTGATCGAGTTACTTCAAGTCTTACAATCACCCAAATGCCCTCAGTACTATTAGTTAAAAAGCATTGATTGAGATGGAATACCTCCAAAAGGTTGTCAGTTTTTTCTAGACGCTTCACAAGACCTGCCTGACGACAAATCTGAGCAGCTATTTCATTGTGTGGAAGACCAGCAGCAGAAAAGAGTGGGATTTTCTGCCCTCGAGCAATAGAATTCATAACATCAATGGTTGATATTCCAGTTTGGATCATTTCTTCAGGATAGGTTCTTTCACTGGGATTAATTGAACTTCCTGGAACAAATGCCATACTCTGAGAGTTAATAATCCTTTTTTGGAAAGAATTAGTGCATTGTCAAGGCTTAAAAGATAAACCTATTTTTATATTAACTCACCAGATATATCCAAATAAGCCTCAGGTAAAATAGGAGGGCCATTATCTATAGGTTTTCCAGAACCATTAAAAATGCGTCCAAGCATATCAAGAGATACAGGCGTCTTCAGAACCTGAATCAAGAAAAGATAAGTCAGCATCATGCAGTAAGCCCAACAACACTTTGAAGTAGAATAGAAGAACTCCTAATAAGTATAATTAGATCACCAGCCACAGAAATGTTCAGATTCGGATAGTGACTAAAGCTGAACGGTATTTCTAATACACATGGCATGATGATGCAACATGAATAAGTGAAAGATTGAAACACAAAATATGAAGGGAATGATGCAAGAGGATACGATTACAAACAGAAGACTCAAATTGACACAATTATAAATAAAATATCCTATGCTAATTTTTACACAGTATTAGGAAGTTCAGCAAATTAACTATGGTTTTGTATCTCTTGACAGGAAATTTACATTATGCAATAATACCATAAATTGTTAGACCTAGATTGATCATGTCCAAATGTGTTGTATCCATTATCCAATAACTAATTAGTACAGAGCAATAGGTATGGGTCAGATTTTGCAAAAAAAAATCACACAATCTGAATGGTTCAAGGAAGAGATTTCAACCTGTTTCTCAGAGGAAAATAGACAGGTTGAGTTTTCCCGAATCAAATTTTTTTAAGGAATACCAAATTTTTTAACTGTTTGAATTAAAGTAGGACCAGATTGGTAGTTTTGGCCATTTGGTAGGCTTTTTTCAATCTTTAGCTTTATAGATAAAAACATTTTATATTCTAAAAATTTGGATGATAGATTTTCAGGCTTTGTAGATTATGTAAAAATTTGACCCAAAATATGCCTTCTTAAGGATAATAGGGCCAAGCAACAAAGAGATGGAATAAAACAGACTAGAACAAGAAAGTTGTAGTGCAAATCGTGAGAAATGAGAAAAGAATGGAGAACTTGCCAAGAATGTTCATATTCATTAAATTGATTCAACTAGAAAAGAGTATAACATATCTTCATAAGACAAATGTTCTACGTACTAATGGATTAACACAAAGTGACTGTCATGGTAAAAGGCTTGTGTATATTGACTATGCTTTAAGTTATAGCATCATACATAGTAATCTAAATTACTGTAAATTTTAAACCTATGAACTGAGATAGAAACATCATGCTCTTATTGCACAATACCTAAAGCTCAAGTGAAGTAACCGGAAATAGTTGTTTGTTGACTTAAAATTCAAACCATATATAAGCATGTTAGTGGGTATAGTTGCAACCCAAAAGGATTTACAATATTACCAAGTTCAAAATCAATTCCAATACATTATATAAACAAAAATGCTAAAATATATTAGTGTAGATATATGTACATGCATATATTTTGTACAATTAGGTCAAAAAATATCACCTCGCCAGTGAATTGCACAGTGGTGTATTTGTTGTCAATTCCTGAAGTTCCTTCAAAGACCTATGCAACATAGTGTGTAAGAGAAGATACAAATAAGACAAGCTTTAAAAACAGAAGTGCTTCAATATCTTTAGTGAGTTATAAAGCAAGAATGAAATATATTATTTTTTACCAATCAAACAAACTGAGACACTTGGCAATTAGTGACTATACTTATTAACTAGAGCGTTGAGAAATAACAAAAAGTACCCATTTTCATGCAAATAATAAATACTAAATCCTTGGAATATGAAGTTAACGAATACTATTGTCGTTATAATCTCTGTAAGAAAAATGAATAGGCCCAAGCAAAATATGTAAGGTTCTGGCATTTGATAACAGATTATTGTATTCTACTCTTTTCTTTTGACAATCAAAATCATGCAAATAGTTTACCCAGGTGATGAGTTTAAATAAGGAAAAGTCAAATCTGGAAGTATAGAGTAAGAAGTTTTAAACTTGTAAAAAATTTATAAGTTTTAGAATTTGTAAGATATTGTTTTGGTTAAGAGATAACAAGCTAGAAAGCTTTAATTATTATTTAGGGGAATGAGTAATTTTAATTTATTAGTTTACCAAGTTTGTGGAGTTAGGTTTATTCCAAGATTGGGTCATGGTTGGCACTTAAAAGAGACACAAATCCCTCTTGTTTGATTATCTTTTAATTAGTAAAATTTAAGTTTTCTTGGTGAGTTTTATGTTTCCTCTGAGTTTTGTTCCTCTTAGTGCTGTATCAAGAGGTACCAAAATCAAACATGGTTCTGTACGTTGTTCCGAGCCTATTCCTTCAAGCCTTTACACTCCCAGTCTTAGAGAACATTATTTTCCAAATTTGTTCCCCAATAGATCATGTAAGGACACTCGCACCTTCTCATTGGAACCAAGCCTACATTGCCTCCATTGTCGACAGCACTGCACGATCCCCTCCACATCTAATGTTGAGAACTTCCCAGTGCCACCTACTGAACCTGGCATCTCTTCTCAGCAATGTGGCTGTGGTAGGCCACTGTGCATTCCCATGCCAATAACTCCTTCACCATGAGGATTATCATTCATCTCAGCCGCACATAGTCAACAATCTCACTGCCATTGCATCATCTTCCAACTAACAAGGAGCAACTGCCTCAACGACAGGCAAGCCTCTCTGCGCAATCAATCGCAGCCAACACCTTCAGTGGAAGATCCAACATAATCTCCGTATTAGCTCTGTGATGTCGACCTTCCACCCACCAGATCCACTATCCATAGATCCACACCCACTCTTCCGACCCACCAGCAGGCCCAATGGAAGGTTTCCCTCTAGCAGAGTCCTCCCACACTATTGCTAAAAATGGCATCAATTTTAAATCCAAAGAAGTTTTAATTGAAACACATGACTTAATTCCAAAGGTGTCATGTGATGATTTGCTCCCTTCTAACCATAAGATAATAAACCCTATTATCTCACCAAGTGATGCTACTCTTTAGAAAAGACATTTGAGCAAAAAGAATCTTCTTGGAAGAGGCCCTCGGTGACTTGATCTTTCAAAGAACATTCAACACACTACTCACTATGACTTAAGCTCACAAATTATAGCTTGTTTATACTACCCTGAGACCAAAAAGGAAGATGACATAATTGAGTAAGAATGCAATGTTTATTTGACAATTGACACATTGATTGAGATTGATTGGTATTTGTTCCTTTGTAAATTATAGTGGGACTCAAATCCGTCAGCCTAAAGAGTCAATTTTCTTATCTACCTTTTTTCCACAAGAATGACAGTTACATGAGAGGCACATGCAGATTCTATGAGGAAATTATACTAGGTAAGAATTATAAAGTATATGATGATATGTAGATTGTCCTCTTGTATTTATGAGCTCGAATTATCCCATAAAATAATCCTCTAGTAGTCTTCTTGCCCACTTTATTAACTATATTGTGATAGAAAGTGATTCTTAGGCTTATGTATTTAATGTTGCAATTTACTTAATAATAGCTTAATTTTCGAATTAGAAGATTTATTATCTCATTGGGAAGCATTCGAGCATTCATCTCAACGTGTTGACTTTGTTACAGATTATACTCCTCCAAATTTAGTGCCACACTATCACCCTATTTAGCACTATTCACTTCAAATGTCATCATTACAGTAGAGCTACAAAGAGCAATTTCACCTGGTGATCTGTCGTGTCATTTCAGTATCTATTGAAAGGGGCAACCAAAAGGAACCCAAAATCAATAAAATCGAAGCTCAATTCATAAAGGATCAAAAGGAAAACATTCCTGACTTATAAAAGGGATGACTAAAAATTCAAATAATGTTACAACAATTTATTAATTGTTGAAAAGAATGCACAAATTGAAGGTGTGGGTAACTCATTTGAGTTGAGTTCTCATTGGTAAGGGACAATAATGAAGATTTTAACTTTGGAAGTTTGAAAGTAGGAAGTTTTAGATTTTATGTTTTAAAAAGTTATAAGATTTTATTTTCGTAAATCAAAGAAAATGAGGTTAAATTTGATTCTTATTTAGGGAAACAAGCTATTTTAGTTTTAATTATTTACCAAGTTTTTAGGGAATTAGATTTATTTCTTTCAGAGTTTGATCATGGTTGACTGCTTTTAAAGAACCACCAATCTTCTTGTTATTTCATCTTTCAATTTAATAAAATTTAAGATCTCCTCATGAGTTTTGGCTTCCTCTTCATGAGCTTGTTCGTCCTATTGCTACATCAGAAGGAATTCTCCAACAATGAAAAAAAATGAAACTTCCTATTGTAATCATTTCTTTCTAGTTTCTTGAACTTTTGAGAATATTCATGACAAAATATATAAGCATGCACAAAGCATTTTTATAACCCTAAATAAATAACACAAAATCACCAAAATAACTTCTGAAAAGTATGGTACATTCATACAACATCCTTAAATTAGTACATTTTACATAGATTACTGAAATGTACAGAAAAGATCAATCAGTTCTACAATTTGTCTTCATATGCTTTTTTTACCATCATCAAAAATTGTATTAGTCACTTCCAGCCAAAATTGTCATTCCCATGTAAATGATTCCTCTCTTAGTTCAAAAGTGACAATGACGATCTAGTAAATATTTGAGAAAATTGTTTTTAGTGATCCTAAATACCTATTACCTTATGTTCTGCAAAAAGAATTGATTTAGTGACTAGTCTGTGCTTTTAAAAACCTTTCCCTCTTCTGACTGTTCTTTACACAGAATATTAACTTAGGGTGGGTCTAATTTTGTAGTTTTAATCCTCTTAATTCCCGAGGCATCAGTCAGACAATAGATGTATACAAAGATATGAGGAAAAAAGAATAGGTAAGAATATTAAATACTGATGAAACATTATCTTCAGAGCCTTTGCAACTCAAACCACTCAAGTGATAATGGATAATGCATTCAAGTTCAGTCTACAATAATAATGCAAAAAAATGTAAAGGAAAATTGATAAATGCTCTACAGAACTTCAAACAAATGAATATCTAAAATTATTCACCTGCACAACAGCTTTTTCACCATCAACTTCGAGCACCTGACCACGTCGAATAGTACCATCTCCTAGTCGAATATTGACAATCTCCTGGTACTTGGGACCCTGAAAGGCATTTGCAATAATGAGAAAATGAAGTATCGGAAACTAAGAATTGGAAATTAGTGTACATTTTCATAATGGAAATACATCAGAGGTAAGATAATGTGATACCTTCACTTTATCCAAGATAACTAGTGGTCCTGCCACTCCAGATACTGTCCTGTACTCTGCATCACCAAAACAAAAAATAAAAAAAGCTTGCAGGCACTTCTAGGTCAAACACATTATCATGTTCCAAAAACTCATTGACAATTGACATGCATCATGAAGTCATCACGAAAAAAAGCTGTCATAACAGAAATGGAGCACAAAGCCAATTGCATTTTTGTGTCACTGATAAGAAAAAATGCAGACTTGAGTTGCATTGGAAGTTTATAATTAAAAATAAATAAATAAAATTAAAAAAAAAACACAGAAACTCACAATGCATCAATGTAATTGTAAACTACAAAAAATGTTACCAAAAGAAATAAGAAGAAATTTCATAACAATTTCCATTCTCAAGCCTAGAATGCAAATTAAAGTAATATAGCAAAATCCATTTAAGTTTAGATTAACAACTCTGAAAAGGTTCAATTGATTTTGCATCTGAAATTGAATTGATTCATCTTAATGTGAGAAACCAAAGCAAAAGTATGCTTGTTCACATGAAATAACAAAGACAGCAATTTAAATGTCAATAATTTCTTTTAATTCCACTCTTTGAAATCCTAGTTGGCATGCATTGATCTCAATGTGAAGCCATACACTTTGGTGGCAAAGGCATCCTCTCCAAGAAACAGTTCAATTATGTGCCTGAGCATTCTGAGCACTCCAATCATGTTGATCTCAAGAGTTCTTAATTCCTCTATCCAAAACAATAGAAATAACTTAACCTAAGCATGGTGAGCCCAGGCCCAAAACTAGATGCATACAACTCTAGGTTATATAACTTGGTTGAAGCACAATTATGCCTAGTTCTTGAAGCCTTAAATTGGTGGGACTCGAAGGGTCCTCAGACAATGTTAACTGTTGATGTTGCTCAATAGTTCAGAGTCTTTTCTATCTACCGAAAATTAATCAACAACAAAATGTCAACACATCAGACGAACTTAAGATCAAGTAAGAAAGTAGACTGATGGTAATATGTCAATACCCATGCCAATCTCCAGTGATCCTTCCTCCATGTCGAGACCCTTTGTTTCGACCATGCTTCGACCTGAAGAACTTAAGAAGCAACAACTAATCATAATCTTTATTAAATGCAACCATGTGTTTAGTATCTATCATGCACTAATACACAAAACATATTATCCTCTGAATTATAAATATATACGCGTACATATAACAACAACACAGAATCGGCCTTTTGGCTCATGTAGTCAGCTTATCGCAACGTAAAAAAAAAAAGAAGTTGAAAATTTTTCACACAGATCTCGCCGTATTATTCAACTCAACTGTCAGAACAACATAGAAATTTCAGTAATATCAAATTACATGTCCTACACAAAAAGGGGAAAACGAAACATAGCCATGATCTAAAGTTCTGCTGCCTACGAGTCACGAAGTCTACTAACAGTTATCTACTCAAACTTCGCACTATTTTCTCCAAAAAGTCCTCAAAAGTGGAATATCGATCCAAACATAGCGCCTTGAAAAACTAACTAAATAAGAATTTTCACATGCAGATCCCAAATAACGACAAACTAAGCCATTTTCTCTTCTAGACTAAAATCAATCGAGACGAACAGATGAAACAAATCCATAAATTCGATCCACTAAACCAGCAGAACGCTCCTAATCAAAGGCATACTGGCCACCGAGATCTCAATAAATCACGACACGTAGGGCCAACGAAAAGAGATTTCCTGTGCGAAGACCGATCAGAAGAGTACCTGAGAACGGATCGCCGACGAGGTGGAGGCAGGGAAGTGGGCACGAAGGGGAAGAACAAATCACGGGTAAATGAGCATTTTATTATACTCCCTCCCCACGCGGCCCTCCGTGGCAATCAGATGGAGCCATCAAATGGCAATCAAAGCCGTTCGATTGAAAAAAAAATCAAGGTAAATAGATGATCCTAGCCGTTAAATCTGGGCTCCACATATATCATAATATTGGTTGTGATCTGAAAATAAATTATTTATTTTCAACATGTATTATTCTCTTTTTTTTATGGGATATAAATTAGAGTCTTTAGAGCAAAAAGTAATTAATTTCAGTGATGCACCACAAAATTTTAGTTTTTTTATGGGATATAATCTCACTTTTAAAATAAATCTTATGCCACAACTTTAATTAAACTTTAAGCTTAGCCCTAACAAGTCCATAAGAAGAATCTAAAAATTATATTAAAATGTCGAAGTAAACATTTAGGCCAAATTTTATGATTTTATTTTTATATTATTTAAATAATTCACTAAAAAATAGAAGTCATATTTGCTTGGTGTCAATGTGCTGGGAGCTGGCATATCCGGGTCCATCGAGCTGTCTTTTACTGCTTTTTTTTATTTATTTAAAAATTATAAATAATGATAATAATAGATTTGTAAAAAATAAATAGTATTAAAATTGATAACTTTGTTAAATGTTATTAAAAAATATTTAATATTAATATTGTTAAAGAAATTAAATTTAAAGTGGTTTTAGTTTCAGCTTACTTTAAAATTTTAAAATCTGATAATATTTTTAAAGCTTTGGATTTTTAAAGAGGACAAAATAGGGGTGTATATTTTTCAAAATAAGATAATCGAATAAAATTAAACTGAGATTAAAAATAATCAAGTTGCTAAAAAGATTATTGGCAATAAATTTTAGCATTTAGATATTCATTAAAACTCCAAAGATATTTTATACTTATAAAATGGGGTAAAAGATACGACGCATTGGTTATAAGTGGGCACCGTACTTATTTGCTCGATCAAAACAAGATTTTGATTATCATAACAAACACGATAAACATACATTACGGCCTTAAGTTACTTAATTAAAAATTAAACAAAAATTAAATGGACCTTCTAAATTATGTAGATTGTAAAAAGAAATCACTAGATGTTTTTATCCTGAGAATTTTTTAGTTTCAGCAGACTTGTAATAGCTATAACTAATTACTAGAACGGGTAATTTTATAGTATTACAACAGTATTCCTTACTTTCAATACTGTATACTGCACTATTGTACTGCAGTAAAAAAATGGGTGACAACCCTTGCCGAGACCCCTTTGAAACTATCTTATATGATTTAAAAGGGAGATAAATTATTAAGAATTTTATTTAGTACAGCAGTTTATTGCATAGGAGAATGAGCGTATTAACGAGGCATTACATATATATTAGGAATCGATCTCATGATCATCAACTTTTACACCTAAATATTAATTTTATATCGATCATTATGATAAATTAGAAAGTATTAATAAAAGATCATCTAAGTGGTTAATAGTTTTAGAATTATCATTTCATTGAAGAAAAATCTCTATAGTATGTCGTAATTAAAATTCAATTCTTAAATATTTGATTAACCACTTAAAAGATCTAATCGTTACACCATTGTCCGAGATATTCATTTCTTTTTTCATATTTCATTAATTGAAGGACAATTGTGAAATATAAACTTTATTTTATTAGGTTGTTAATTATGATGATTATTTAGATTGGAATGAAGATCTCATATGTATTGATATTAAATATTATGAGAAAATGAAATCACAAATAATTTTTCAACTTTAAATAATAAATAAGCTCTAGGGATCGATATATCATTGTTTTAATTAGAATCAAGAGTTAAAGTCAAAAATTTTAAATTTAAGTTTATTTTTAACTTTTTAAATTCAAAATATAGGTTTTTGAATTATGAAAATCTACTCGTACTAATGTTTAGAATTTTTAAAAATCACCCTTCCTAATTGAAAATCTTGACTACCACACTACATGGGGGGCTTCTACTACTATTATAACAGCTATGATTAGTTGTTACAATATGAAATACTTTGTTTAGCTATTATAATATGTAATAGTTAATACAATATTATTATAATATTGTAATAGTTATAACTGTTTTAAAATAATTTGGATGAAATTTAAATAATTTTGATTAATTTTGTAAGAGTATTTTAATATAATAATATTCATAATTTAAAATTTAAAATTTAAAATTTTAAGAATTAATTATAATTATATACCTAAGTAATTTTAATTGAGTTTAAAATTTAAGATTTAATTACAATTGTACAGTACTTATAACTTAGATAGCTATTATAATTGTTTTTAAAGTGATTTGGATACTTAAAATAATTTTAATAAAATTTAATTAATTTTGATCAAGTTATTATTTTGATATAATATTTTGTGTATAATAATTTTGATTAAAATAAAATAATTAATTTTTCATATTATAATAACTATCTAACAATAATAATAATATTAGAATAAGAGATATTTTGGATACAAAATATTTGATGGGTATACTTTTGACTTATTTTGAAAAAGTAACGTTTTTTTTTGTTTTTATGTTTTTTTTGATGATTTATATAATTTGAAACGTGATAAAGTGAACAATTTTTTTTATGCGAGGAAGAAAATTAATTTAAGTTAATTAGTACTCCATGTCTTAACTGGGCCCTACTGGGCTTTGTACGATTGGCCCGTTCCAATATGGGCCGGACAGATAGACTCAATTAATAGGTTATCTTCTCCGCTGGAGCCTCGCGGGAACTGCATGCATCAGCTGTGACTCAAGTCAACGTTTGACTTATTACAAAAGTCAACGAGTATTGGATCGCCCGTATCCGCGGACGGACGAGCACTCTGTTCCACAATCCGATTCAGTTTGAATCCCTCTACGAGAATACACATGCAATTCTTCGCCGACAAGCAAATATTCTCGCTCACCAAAATTTTCCTGGCCTCGTGTCCTTGATTCTTGAACGCCGTCCCAAATAAATTCGGATCTTACGCGTCGCTGAATTGGATTCGGTAGTAGGTGGACGACCATATCTTTCATTATATTGCAAACTTGACTGCGATTCAGTTTTCCATTCCCGTACTCGAGTCTGAGCCATGCAGACCACTGTTAGATCATTTTATAGTCAGAGTTCTGATCTTCCACTTTGATTTGTCATCTACAAATTTAATGGCGTAGGGTGATAAAGTCAAGATGCATTGTTGACTCGCACCAACTTCCGAGTGCATGTGTTTGAATGGACTAGCAGGCACGTTGACTCATCATCCCATTAAAAGTGTTAAACGGGCTGAGTTGACTCCAGCAACCATGGCATTGAACTGCATTAGTGTTTGTTGTACTAAATCTATATTGAATACTCCTGGGCAGACACTTGTCTTGGCAGCCAAGGCTTCTCAATTTTTATTATTTTAGGATTTAAATATTTTTTTTAAAAAAAAACATAAATGACAGGTGTGTCATTGAGTCATACTTTTTAATATGGATAAATTATATTTTAGATTTATTTAATATTTTAAATTATTAAAAAAAATCTCATCATTTTTCTATCAGTTGAGTTAGGCCACCTAAAAGAATGCGAGCTGCGGCGGAGGGAGAGAGAAGTTTGCGGGCGTGGCGGTGCCTGTTGGGGGACGCTCAGGCTCCGCAGGAGCAGGGGGGGGGGATGCATCTCTGGTTTAGTTGTGGATTAAGACTTTTGATGAGGAAAGTGAGTGATTTGGTGATGGAAAGCGGTTACTCGGAACAATTTGTGTTCCGAATTCAAGACCATCAGGGGTTCAACGATCAATCCGCCAGCTTGTTGACTTCCTTCCGAATTCCGATCGAAGGCATCGCGTCGTGCGGAAAGTTACTGCTTTGACCGCTTCCTCCCGTTCCGCATCAAGATTTCGGTTCTCTATCTTCTCCTCCAAGGAAACAGGCAAACAGCGTCAGATCCATCACTCTTGGCTCATGCTTTGAAATATTTCGCCCCTTTATTTTGGAGCTTGCAGGTCGCTCTTGACTCCCTTACGTCTTGGCTTACGACACCGCCATGTCCGCCTTCTTCGACAGTATAAACAGGAGCGGAGTAGCCGCCAGTCGCTTTTGCATTACCATTTCTGCGTCGCGCTTTCTGATCGCTTCTTCTCTTGCCCGCTGCAAAGCTGTTCGCCTTGTACTCTGGGATTCAGAGGTACCAATAAAAGAGCCCCTTTTCGTGTTAAAAGTTTGATCTTTGGTTCTTCCTTTTGTCACTTTTAGGGTTTTTGACATTGTCGTTTGTGGTCTTGCGATCTTCTGTATCAAGTACGATGCTTCGATTTTCTGTAGATGTTAGGGATTAGATTGCTAGTGTGTTTTCGCCTTTTCGGAGGATTTATGAAACGATAGTTTATGGACATTTTTTGTTATTGAAACAAAGTTTAAGCTTGTTTTAGATTGGACGCGCATCATTACACATGATGTACCGTTGTTCATACTGTGAGGAACTAGTATAGTGATTGTGCTTTGGGCTACTTGTGGCAGGAGAATAACTGTTCTTTCACAACTGTTCTTTGATGGGCTTATATCTTTCCTTGCTCTGGAGTGAATTGGTTGAAGCCTTATGGAGCAAGATTTTTGCTCCAACAGAGAAGGTGAATGATGTTTGGTCCTCGAGCTGCACGAAGACTGATGTCAAGACAACCAGAAGACAGACCAACTGCAAACAAAATGAGTCTCATACTGAGACTAGAGCAAAATCATCTCTGAGAAAATCATTAAGCATCAAGATTTCAGTTCAGGATGCGCTGGAAAATATTGTTCCATTGAAGAATCAGGATGTGGAATGTGTTCCGAGGAAACCTTATTCTGCAGAGCATATTGCAGCTGCTGTTAAGCTGCAAAAGGTGTACAAGAGCTATCGAACTCGGAGAAATTTGGCAGACTGTGCAGTCGTTGCTGAGGAATTATGGTTTGTCTCTGATCTGTGCTATGCTTCTGGAGTTACATTTGTACCTATTGATTGTCCATTCTCTCATTGTTCTTTTGGTACACTCATGGTTTCAGGTGGAGTGCACTGGATTTTGCTTCTCTCAAACACAGCTCAATTTCATTTTTCAATGGTGGGAAACCAGAGACGGCAGCTTCGCGCTGGGCTAGGGCATTAACAAGGGCAGCCAAGGTACACTGATAGCTTCATCACATCGTTGCTCCTCTGTTGGAAGCTCAAAGTTAATACTGTTGCCTGGTCAATTTGTGATTCACTTTTCGATTTCTGTATAGGTCGGTAAGGGTTTATCAAAGAGTAAGAAGGCACAAAAGCTTGCGATCCGGCACTGGCTTGAAGCTGTAAGTTAATTATCTCTTCCTTTCTACTGCTAATCTACTGAACATTAATACATTTACCTCCATAGTAAAGTAATAAACCAAGGAAAATTCATGGCTTAAAAACACAACTTTTGCTAAACTAACAAAATATGTTTTCCCCTCAACGATAATCAAACAACTAATACATAGATATATAACTTTTTTTAAAAATAATTGACATGTGATCAAAGAAACTTCATTTTGTATTTTCCTCCAGATTGATCCACGACATCGATATGGTCACAATCTGCATCTTTACTATGATGTGTGGTCTAGAAGTGAAAGCAGACAGCCATTCTTCTACTGGTAATTACATCTTCGCATCCATGCTTCTACTTCATCTTCTTATTAGTGGCATGTTGTAGGTGACTTCAGTTCTGACATATATTTTGGTTGAAAAATTGAAGGTTGGACATTGGTGATGGCAAAGAAGTGAACCTTGCAAAATGTCCTAGAGACAAACTTCAGCAGGAGTGTGTTAGATACCTTGGACCGGTATACTTTCTAGAAAATAAAATCCCCTAACTGTTGTATTTTCCAATTCCGAACACTCATCAGTCGTTTCTGCATCTTTTGATGTGCAGAAGGAGAGGCAAGCTTATGAAGTTATTTTAGAGGATGGAAAACTTGTCTACAAACAAAGTGGAGCATTTGTCGACACCACTGAAGGTTCTAAGTGGATATTTGTACTAAGCACAATGAGAACGCTCTACGTGGGCGAGGTGAATATCCAATTCTTAACTTTGGCACTCATTTTGCTATGCATCCTTTTTTTATCCTTGATTATGAAAGAAACAAGGTCTTTTAAAAAGAATATAATTGTTCTTCATTGCTTTCTGATTCTTAACTTTCTTTTTCGTATGAGCAGAAAAAGAAGGGATCATTTCAACACTCGAGTTTTCTTGCTGGTGGAGCAACAATAGCTGCAGGAAGATTGGTTGTGACAGAGGGTGTTCTAAAGGTAATAACTAACTTTGAAATACTACTAGCGATGCGATATCTGTAGCTGAAGAAAATATCATACCTGATTTTCGATTATTTTCTATAGGCTGTCTGGCCATATAGTGGACATTACCTCCCAACAGAAGAAAACTTCAAAGAATTTATCAACTTCCTTCAAGTGAACAATGTAGACCTCACTGATGTCTCGGTAAATATCGTATTTCCATTCCCTCTCTTAGTATGAAAGTGCTTTAGGATATCGGTTAAATCGTCAAGTCAGTCAAATGACTAATTGATCAAATTGTTTTGCAGAGACGTGCCACTGGCCCTGAGGATGACTACCCTTTGCCGAAGGTAACCGGCAGCGATTCATCAACAGATACCGATAAGGACATTGAGGTATCAAGAGAAACTACAACTCAGGAAGCAGGAAACTTGAGTGAAACTGAAGAAGAACAGGCTCCAATTTCTCCTCTGGCCAAGTTCCATGAAGGCTACAAATCTGATGGCCCTATTGTGATTATCACCCCCCACCACCATCGGAAATGGATGACCGGAGCCAGCCCTCGAATTCAGTGTGTTCGAAACTACCCTACGGATCTCCAGGTCAAAGCACTGGAGCATGTCAACCTGTCGCCGCGAACAATCTCCTCCCCTATCAGAAACAATGGTCCAATCCCCTCACCTCGTCCTAATTCGGGCATGAGGCTGTCCCCCACACTTGCTACTAGCATGAGCCTTCCTGCTCCCACTAGTCACTAACTCAATTACATTGCCCAGGCAGAATGCAAAGATCAAAGTCTGGTAGGATGCACATAACTTGCTCATGGTCTGTTTGACAGATGAACAGTTTACTAATTGCTATCTTTTACTCTCTTTTTTGTGTGTATATGTTAGGTGAGCAAGTTTTTTGTAGTCCATTTTTTCCCCTCTCTAAGGGAGATAGAAATTAGAGTTGATGTAGATAATCCCTTCTCGAATAGCAAATAAAGCTCTTTTGTGTTTTTCAATTGTGGAAATGAGATTATTCTTTCTCCTGTGTGTTATTGGTGTGTGATTTGTAAACAATGTATTAATCAAATCAAACTCAAAGAGTAAGTTTTTTTTTTTGAAAAAAAAGAATCATAGATAAGATAGTGTTTTATGAATTTTTTTTGGAAGAGTTTAAATGTTTTACATGTTCAAAGTAACGCATAAAAATTGCAACAAAAATGAGAATAATGAAATTGATGTACGAAGCCATCAAAGAGAAAGAGGTAAAATAAAAATATTAATATTTAAGAGCAATTAAATGTAATTTTAATAGATGGCAAAATATGAAAAAGATATTGACTTTATGAGTGATATGGGTGATTAAGTCTGACCCTTGATAGTACGGATGGTGTCACATGATGAATAATTAAGGTCAAGATTAGCTAAATCCAGTTGGGCCTCTCAACTTCCGGATGGACGTGTGTTATATAGTCGATCAGGTACAGTTATCATCACCCCAGTCGGTAAGGGACAATCATGATCATAGACCAGAATCAAGGTATCAGATCGGGGTATATTATATTACCGATCAGAGATACCTTATCGACCCCAATCAGTTTGAAGTATGTTCCCGATCGGGTATATAATCCGACCGGATGTGTTCTACAAAACCCCGATCGATTGAGGCATATTCCCGCTCAGGTCTCTAGTTCGCCCGGACGCGCCCTACGAAGCCTGGTCGGGTGAAGTAGGTTCCCGGCTAGGTCTATAATCCGACCAGATGTGTTCTACAAACCCCGATCGGTTGAAGTATGTTCCCAGTCGGGTATATAATATAATCGACCGGAATGATCTTATCATTGGCCCAGGCCTCTGGCGTGACTATAAGGTCTAACTTTGACGTCACATGTACGATTAGAACACCCCTCAACAGTATGACCAGAACATTCCTCAATAATAAGGCCAGAACACCCCTCAACAATATAATCAAAACACCCCCAACTGTACCCCAGGTACTCCCCTGAAGTACGGGGGACAGCGGTACTTTCGGACCAGAATATGCTCACCCATGCCTCAACAATACGTATCATTAATGCTAGACGTACACATTTCGGAGGAGTATATAAAGAAATGTGAGTCACTGTGGAGAGGAGGGTTTTTTTCTTAGCTTGAGACACATTTACTTACTGTTTCAATATCTCTGCGCGACCAGACCTGACTTGAGTATCAGAGCGGGATCTCCAGACCTCTCGCTTGGAGCTTCCTTGAACCCTCCGTCTCTCTTTTTGTGATCTGTGCAGATCCCCGATCGGAGAGAACAAAAGGATCTTGTTCGCTCGCCGCTCCACAAACGAACCCCTCTGACCGGTTACTTGGGACGGAAGACCGGCAAAGCCCTCCGATCGGCCTTAAGACCTCAGAAGACCGACATAATCACTCCGCTCGACGGTGATTAAGTCACCGAATCTCCAGCTTACCGGTGACTCATCCTCTGACAGTCTCCGCGCGGGAACAAATTGTCGTTGTCTGTGGGAATCCTGTTAAATCTTGAAGTAGAGACTAAGATGGATGACACTGGAAGATCCAGCCCACCTTCTTCGCAAAGCGAATTGGCCCAGGTAATCGCAGCTACCATACAGGACGCCATGCAACAACAGCAAGCCGTGTGCCAACAACAGCAAGCCGTGTGCCAACAAAAGCAAGAAGCATGGATGCAACAACAACAATTCATTTGGCAGCAACAGCAGGCTGGGGGCCAAGTGCCACGGTCGGTACAACCTTCCCCGCCGGGGGTGCCTGCCCCGTCGGTTGGTGCCCCACCCGGCGCTCGACAAAGATTGTTTACACCCGCAGACACACTGCTGGCCTTTGGCCGACCCACGATAGAAGCATCTCTCCCACTAGAGCAGTCGGGGGAGTCCTCGATCGCCCGGGCCAAGGCCCAAGACATCGCCAAGAGCAAAGGGTCGGCTCCCAACGGAGCCAACGGAACTAAAGGCCTGCCGTTCACGGAGAGTGTCTTGGGCGATCCCCTGCCCAAACACTTCCGCCCCACTACCGTCAGGGAATATAATGGGTCTACGGACCCAGAAGACCACTTGTGCAAGTTCGAGAACGCAACGCTGCTACACCAATATCCAGATGGAGTCAAATGCAAGGTTTTCTTAACGACCCTGACGGGTCCAACACAGAGATGGTTCAACCGGTTGCCAAGTGGATCCATTCATTCCTTTGAAGAGTTTAAAAATGCTTTTCTACAGCACTTCGCTAGCAGCAGGAGGTACGTTAAGACTCCCTGAGACCTGTTCTCCATGAAGCAGAGAGCTAAGGAGCCCCTAAAGGATTA
>JBBUKS010332649.1:0-20150 GCA_038050645.1 Hedychium gardnerianum
TAGTCGTATACATGCTACTATTTGAGTTGTTATACCCTTGGTTGCCCATAAGGTTATATGTGGTAGAGAGTTTCTCCAGCAGCCCGTAGCTAGATAGCTACCTCCTGTCTGCCCATAAGGTCATTCATGGTAGAGAGTTTCTCCCGCAGACAGGGACCCTGACATTTCAGACTGCCCACGAGTATCCGTGGTAGAGCGTTTCTCTCACAGTCCACAGCTGACGAGCTGGATATCTTGGTCATCTGTATACCTTGTGGTGGAACATTGCTCTCACATATGAGACGTAATACTGTTACTTATACCAATATCCGCATATTAGATGTTGTACTCATTTGGATTATTACTGGCACTACTCATGAAACTGTGTGCAGCTGAGTAGGGTGTCTTTATAGTAGAAACATACATGTGTATTCTTCCATTTGGTGAATATTTACCTTTGAGACTGTATACTTTTGTATCTCTTTATATTTATATTGATCATGCACTATCTTTCTAGATCCGTTGAGTATTTCTTTGTACTCACTATCTTGTATATCATTTTATTTCAGGTTAGCAGATATATATTGATTGGGTTGCTTGGAGGGTTCTGCCCGAGCCGTTCTACTTCGCATCGAGCTTCGATTATTTTTTCTTTCCATTTTGTTGGTTTTACTTTCACACTTGCTTTTAGTTCTTGCATTGTAATAAAATGACTTGGACTTTAGTTTTATTTTTAGTTATGTACTTGATTATTAAGTGGTGCCAGCACGCAATTGAATTTTTAGACTTTATGTGTGAGGTGAACCCTCTTTTCTATTTTCTACTCTAGTTGTATTTTTTTATAATATACCATGTGATTGTAATTATTCAGATAAAATATTATTTTTACATTGCATAATTATATTTATATGAGTTTTGATGACTCATATTATATGGTATCAAAGATTATTACTGAGAATATCATCCGGGGCGTAACATGCTCTATTTATGAAAATGATAATAACAGACATCTTCTCAATTTTTTACCATTGATTTTTCAATGGGATATAAATTATAAAGTCACTTCTTTTTTCACCGTTTATTGTTTAGTGGAGTCATTTATTTCTTTACATTTTTTAATTAGTTTTAACATAAAAAATAATCAGTTTTAAATTCAAATTTTATTCTTGTAATTAAAAAATATATATATATTTTTAAAACTTTTATGAATGAAATAAAAAAAAATTATTATTATTAAATTCAAATTCATTTGAAAGTAATTATAACTAAATTGTCTAAGATTTTAGATGTTCACAAGATTTGAAATTATAATGACTTAAATATGATTTCTTGTGAGATTTTATTATTTTCTTATGAAAAAATTATTTGAACGTGAGGCTAACGCCAAGAATGAACTTTTTTTTTTAAAAAAAAAATATTACATCTAATATCTATTTTTAGCATATCAATACATTTTTTGTTTAGTGGATTGAAAGCAAATTTGAAATATCAAACATTTGTATAAAATCTTTTAAAAATTCAACCTTTACAAAAAATACTCTTGAATGTCCTATGATCAAAATTAAGGATAAACAAAATTTTGAATCAAAATAATGACTTAGCCGAATTAATTAGAAAATTTAGTTCAGTTTATATATTTAAAATTTCATTTAAAAAATATATCGATTATTTTACTTAAATCGATTTGGTGGTTATTTTAAATTTTGAAAATCAGTTAATCTAATTAACTAAATTAGTTTTTACTAAATAATAAAAAAATTAAAAATGTTAAGATTTTTAATTTTTTATTAAACCAATTAAGCTCTTATTAAAAACTTTAGTATTTTTAATTAAAAAAACAGTTAATTCGGTTGATAACTAAATTAATCAATTTTGTATCGATTTTAATGACAAAATTTGATCAATTCAATTGATTTAAAGATTGTTCGATTAAATTTTGGATAGTCCGATTAATCAATTTTAACCGAATATTTAGTCATATCTTCTTATCTAATTTTATAGTTTCTTAACTACCAACAATACTACAACATCCAAGGAAAAGTGAATAAAAAATAAAAATATTAAGATTTTTAAATTTTTTATTAAACCGATTAAGTTTTTATTAAAAAAATTCAATTTTTTTAGAAAACTCAGGTAATTCGATTGGTAACCGAATTAATTAATTTTACATCGGTTCAATTTATTTGATTTTAATAATAAAATTTAATTGATTTGATTAGTTTAAAAATTAGTTCGGCTCGGTAGATTCAATTTTATTTGATTTTTTTATATGTATTTTGTTACCTAATTTTATGATTCCTTAATCAAATTATCACGAATGCTATAGTATGCACATAAAAGCAAGTGAATAAATAATAATAAATATTAAGATTTTAATTTTTTTATTAATTAAATTAATTGTTTGTATTAAAAACTTTAATATTTTTTGTTTAAAAAAAAATAGTTAATTCCATTGGTAATAAGAGAGTGTGAGACATCAAATCTTGTCTGCATTAAATAAACTCTGAATGTTAGACCCATTTCCTCAGTTTTTGACATTGCCAAGATCCGACTACGCCCAGCACATTTTCTGTCTCGTGTGAAAGGAAGGAAAGTTTTGGTGAGATTTATGGTGCCGAATCTTTTCAATTTTTTGGAACATTAACGATTCTATGTTTGATTTGAAGTGATCATCAATTTCTATCTTTGGAATATTAGCTCTATGCAATTAGGATCTGACAATTCAAAAAAATTGTACGAAAATAAATTTTTTCTTCAAGAATTAATTCACGTCCACAAGTAGAGCAAGAACAAGAAGGTTAGTGTCTATGGTTGAGTGAACAGTGCTTGTCACAAAATAGTCAGACATTGACCTACCTTAGATAAGATGCATGCTAGCGCTTGTCCAACTTTTTTTTGTTTTGTTTGGCATAACACATATTCAATGTTAAGTTATCATTTTAAGCTTTAGATTTTGGTTGTTTTCATATTCATTTCAGTAAATCTTGAAATAATAATAGACATTCTTTGCACACCTTTTAGTTAATTCATATAAACACAGGTAGTTCTTAATTTTTTTTTTTTTCAATTTCGCTATTGTGTTTACTGTAATTTGCTTGTTGTACAAGTGAGACAATTTCTTTATTCAGTTGGTTGATTCATGGAATTATTTTTTCTTACTTAGAATTTACTTCCCATATCAATTATATACATTTTATGTTCTATGTTAAAACAATTATATATATATATATATATATACCAGAACAATAGTTAAAGTCTATTCTAATAATGGAAAAAAAAAATTCTATTCTCTTAAATCTCTAATAAATGGAATTATTTTATATAAAACAGAATAATAATTTATTATAATAAAATCATTCCTTTCTCTTTTCTTATTTTCATTGTTGATATTTCTTTCTCACCGAACTAAATTAATAGAAATTGAACAAATTAAATTTTTTCAATTTAACTGAATCAACCGAATTTTTTAATAAAATTTAAACTTATAAAATATCAATTAATTGGATCGAAATTCGAATTAACTGATTTTTTTTAATTAAGGTTTAAAATTTTATCAAAATCATAATAATACTGAATTTTAAAAATCAGCACTACAGTTATTTATAATAATTTTTTATTTTAATTTATTCAATTTAATCAAATACAAAATTTTAAAATTAAATCTGAATCGAATTAATTATTTTTTTAAAAAAAACTAAAATAATTAAATTAAAATTTTAAATTTAATCGATTCAATCAATTTATACGATTTAATTGAATTTTTACTCTCCTTACTCTCGAACGGTGTGACAGAGTTACTTATATAAGTTTCAAAAAGTTATATATTGTTGTCAATATTTTTATAATTTCTTACAAATGCATAAATTTGAATGATGCATCAAGATTTATTTTTTTAGTTATTATTCTTGTGTTGCTTCATACTTTAAAAATTAATTATCTTTCTTGTATATTATATTCTACCCTCACTCATCTGTTAAAACATTCACCGATGCATCAAAAATATTGAAAAAAAAACTATAATTTTTTCTTTTCACACATGCTCATTACCTTTTTTTAATAAAAAAATCCAAAATAATCGATATTTAAAAAAATAATGAAATCAATTTTTTAAATTCAATTAATTAATTTGATTTAATTGAATTTTTATTCATCCTACTTGTGACCTATACTAAAAGAAAAAGGGGTATTGGAGCAAGTGTGAAAAGAAAAAATTAATATTCACTTCGAGTGTAGCATAGATATGATCTAACTTTCTTTTCAATTTCTTTGATGGAATGAGTGAGGATTTAATCAGATAGTTATCTGTCACAATTCACAAAAACATAAAATGTCGGTATACTAAGAACTACTTCAATAGAAAAAAGAATTTGTATAGTTATAAATTAACTAGTAACAAGAATAAGAAACATAGGATTCCATGTGTAATAAATTTAGTTGTGATAACATAAAGAACAAATGTATACACCTGATCATAGATATAGTTTTTAATAAAAAAAATTCAATATAAAAGTAAGAGTTTTTATTCTTTATATAATATATAAGAGAAATAATTAATTTTTGAAGTACGAGCAAAATAATCAAATAAGAGATTATTCCAGCACCAGTCATTTATATAATGGATTTTTAATTAATTTTTTTTTAGTTCGGTTTATTTATTCAATCGAATAAGAGATTTTAAAATTAAATCTGAATTAAATTAATCAATTTTTTTAGAAAAAAAATCAAAATTTTAAAATAATCAAACCAAAATTTTAAATTCGATTGATTTAATCAATTTATACGATTTAATTAAATTTTTGCTCACCCTTAACTCTCTTACGATAAAAAACTCTCTTACGATAAAAAAAAGAGTTGCTTACTGTAGGTTTGAAAAAGTTATATATTGTTGTCACGTAATGCATATTTTTACAATTTCTTACCGGATGCATAATTTTGAATGTTGAATCAGGATTTATTTTTTTAGTTATTATTCTATTTTTCCTTCCTACTTCAAAATTTGATTATTTCTCTTGTATATTATATTTCACCCTCACTTATCTTTCACTGATACCATCAAAAACATTGAAAAAAGCTAGATAATATCTATGCTACACTCGAAGTGAGTATCAATTTTTTTGTTTTCACACACGCACAATACCCTTTTCTTAAAAAAAAATTTAAAAAAATTAATATTTTTTTAAAAAAATAAAAAAATTCAATCGAACTTTTAAATTCGGTTAGTTAATTTGATTTAATCAAACTTTTGCTCACTTGGGACCTATATTAAAAAAGAAAGGGATACTGAGCATATGTGAAAAGAAAAGATTGATACTCGTTTCGAGTACAACATAGATATGATCTAACTTTCTTTTCAAGGCTTTTGATGGAATGAGTGGGAGTTTGATCAAATTAATAGTTATCTGTCACAATTCACAAAAACATAAAATGTCGGTATACTAAGAATTACTTCGGTAGAAAAAAGAATTTCCACATATATAAATTAACTAGTAACAAGAACAAATATATACACGTAATCTGATAGATATAGTTTTCAAAAAAAAATTAATATAAAAGCAAGAGTTTTTATTTTTATATAATATACAAGAGAAATAATAAAATTTTGAAGTATGAAGCAACACATAATAACTAATTTAAGAAAATAAATCTTTATGCATCCAGTAAGAAATTGCCAAAATATACATAGCATGTCAACAATATATAACTTTTTGAAAACCTATACTAATCAACTATTAGAGATTTATTTAGGTTTCATATAAATAATTCTATCTATTAGAGATTAAGAGAATCAATTGGGACAGAATTTTGCTTTTCTATTTTTAGAATATATTTTAACTATTGTGCTTATATATATATATATAATTATTTCGACACAGAATACAAAAAACAATTTCCACTTTTCTTTACCATTAAATTTATTAATATCTTTCAAAATTGAAACACATGTAAATAAATACTTAGTTCATTAGAAATTTGGTTCGGACTCTAGAAACTATTTGCATTATCTCGTTCACCAACATATAATCAATATATAAAAGAAATTATAAGAAAAAAATAATTCCATAAGTCAACACTTGTACAAATAAATTTAAAGAAATTGAAAAAATAAGAACTATCAGTGTTTATGATGATGATAAAAAATGATAATATTCATTCTAAACATTTTTTATAGTCCATCTTCAAATTTTATGAAGAGATATGAGGGAGAATAAAAATCTGACTATTAATGTGGAATTGACTTCCAAACTTCACGATAACAGTACTTTATATACTAACTAACTATCCATCCCAAGGGACAACTATCAATGTTTATGAATTAACTAAAAGGTGTGCAAAAATGTCCATTATTACCTCATTGTGGCAATAAAGGCGAAACGCTCGCCCCCAGCGCCCCCGCCAGTCCGTCCCAGGATCAACACGGAGGAGGTACCATTATTACCTCAAGATTGACTGAAATGAAGATGAAAATAATCAAAATCTATCAAACTTAAAATGATAAATTAACATTGAATAGGAGTTATGCAAAAAGAAAAAAAAAAGTTGTCAAAGACAAACACTAGCATCTTAGGTAGGTGTCAATGTCAAACTATTTTGTGACAAACACTATTCACTTAGCCATAGGCACTGAGTACCTTTAGCTACTTATGGACAGTAACTAACTGCAGAAAGGATTCATCATATTCTTGATAAAATTTCATCCATTTTTTTTGAATTATAAGATCTTAACTGCATTTTGTTTTTCTCCTTTATGATGATTTCAAGCAGAGCTAATATTCCAAAGATAGAAATCGATGATCACTTCAAATTAAACATGGAATCGTTAATGTTTTAAAAAAATCAAAAAAATCGGAGTACTTTTAATTAATATGAAAACTATTGTGATAAAGCCATCAAGCACCTCCGTTGTTGCCATAAATCTCGCCGGAACTTTCTTTCCTTCCGCATGAGACAAAAAATGTGATGGGCATGACCGGATCTAGGCAACATCGGAGTTGAGGAAATGACTCGTTTAGGGTCTAAGATTCAAAGTTTATTCTACGGATGAAACAAGCGCATAAGAGATTTGCTGTGAAGCACGAGGGGCGCAGAGGAGATTGCATGTCTTGCGCTCTTGTCTAATGTTTATTAAACCAATTAAGTTTTTATTAAAAACTTTTTTAAAAAATAATTAATTCGATTGGTAACCGAATTAACCAATTTTGTATCGATTCAATTTTTTGATTTTAATGAAAAAATTTGATTAATTCTTGTTTTTTTTTGTTTTGGATAGTGTATCTTTTCAATTAATTTTATGTTTCTTTTTAATCAAACTATCACGAATGCTACAAGATCCATGAAAAAGCAGTTAAATAAATAATAAAAATATTAAACCGGTTCAGGTTTTTATTAAAAAATTATATAATTATATATATATATATATATATATATAATCAATTAATTTGATTGATAATAAAATTAATTATTTTTGTATCAGTTCACTTCATTTAGTTTTAATGATGAAAATTGATCGTTTCAGTTGGTTTAAAACTTTGCTCGATTAGTTTGGTTTCAAATAATTATCGATTTGATTTTAATTGAATGCTTAGTTTTATAATTCTTTTTATAATTATTTTTTATATGACATCATTTTATCTAATTTTATATTTCCTTTTAATCAAAATATCACGCTACAACATTTATGGAAAAGCAGCTTAATAAATAATAAAAAATATTAAGATTTTCAATTTTTTTATTAAATCTATTTAATTTTTATTTAAAAACTTTATTTTTTAAAAAAAAATCAATTAATTTCGTTGGTAACCGAATTAATTAATTTCATATCGATTCAGTTTTTTATCGTTTTAGTTAGTTTACAAATAGTTCGATTAATTTTGTTTCGAATAGTACGATTCTTATCTGTTTGATTTAAACTAAATGCTCAGCCTTGTAATTCATTTTTTTTTTGTTTTGATAGTGTCTCGTTATCTAATTTTATAATTTCTTTTAATTAAATGATATAGCATCCACACAAAAGGTGAACAAATAATAAAAATTATTAAGCTTTTTATTTTTTATTAAACTAATAAAGTTTTTATTAACATTTTTTATTTTAAAAAAAATCGATAACCAAATTAATTAATTTTATATCGGTTTAATTTAATTAATTTTAATGATGAAATTTGATTTGTTTGAATGGTTTAAAAATAATTTGATTAGTTCGGTTTCAAATATTTCAGTTGTATCGATTTGATTTTAATCGAAGGTTTATTCCTATCATTTCTTATAGGTATCTCCTTACTTTTAGTCAAACTATCGCGAAGGCTGCAACATCCATGGAAAAACAGTTGGATAAATAATAAAAAATATTAAGATTTTTATTTATTTATATTAAACCAATTAAGTTTTTATTAAAACTTTAATATTTTTTAATTCTTTAAAAAAATCAATTAATTCGATCCATAACCCAATTAATTAATTTTGTATCGATTTAATTTTAACGATAAAATTTGCTTGGTTCGATTAATTTAAAAAATAATTTGATTTGCTCGGTTTGGTTTAAAAAATAATTCAATTAGTTTAGATAAATTCTAATATATATATATATATATCCTGCTTATTTTTGTGTACATTTAAAATTTATTTTCGTTTTTTTTTTAATTTAGCATTATAATTTAATCTTTAAAATTTAAAAGTAAAATTTAATCTTTAAATTTTAAAAGCAAAACTTAATTGACTGTATGTTTTTTGATCAGGTATATCCTGATCTAATTTTATGTTTCCTTTTAATCAATATATCACACATATCCATTAAATATATTTTTTTATTAAACTGATTAAGTTTTTGTTAAAAGCATTAATATTTTTATTTATTTATTTTAAAATAATTAATTCGGTCGATTAAGATAATTGAATTAACTAATTTTATATTTATTAATTTTTAATGACAAAATTTGATTTGTTCTCTTGGTTTAAAGTCAAACTACGTGAATAGTTTGTTTTTTTCCCTTATAATTTTAACCTCGGGGTTAAATTTTTAATAAATAATTAAAAGATCTAAAATTTTAATTTTAATTATAATATATTATAAAAAAAAATTAATAAAAAATATATATAAAAATATTGATCATTTGGATGAATTTTTATTAATATTTCTTAATTTATTCTAATAGTCAGTAAAAAAAATTAGGTGGGACCAAATCAATCACTCTCAATTTATTTTAATAATCGATAATTTTTTTTTATAAAATTAAATTAATTATTTTTAAAATTAATCTATTAAAAAATTAAATATCTAAACTATATATAAAAAACAATCCACTTAGTTTGACTTGAATAATTGGGTTAGTTTATTTCATGGAATTAATTAATTTTATATTGATTCAATTTATTTGATTTTAATATCAAAATTTAATTGATTTAATAATTTGATTATATTATAAAAAAAAATCAGTAAGATGATAACTTTAAAAAATGGGTAGATGAATTTTTGTAAATATTTTTTTATTTATTTTAATAATCAATAAATTTTTTTAATGAAATTAAATTAGTTAATTGCAAAATTAATTAATTTTAAAAATTGAATACTTGAATTATCTAACAAAAATAAATATAGTTGCATTAGTTTAATTTTGGGTTCATCGCTCATCGGTTCCATTTTAATTTAAATGTTCAGTTCTAAATTTTTTTATTTATTATTTTTAATAGGCATCTCCTTATTTAATTTTATGTTTTCTACAATATCAAAGAAGCTAAATAACTAATAAAAAAATATTAAGATATTTAAATTTTTATGAAACAAATTTTTTATTAAAAATATTAATATTATTTATTTTTTAAAAAAATTAATGAATTCGTTCGGTAATCAAATTAATCAATTTGTTCTGTTTTATGGACAAAATTTTATCGATTCAATTGGTTTTTTAAAAATAATTTGATTAGTTCAATTGGATGGTTCATTTTAATTGAATGTTCAATTCTATAATATATATATATATATATATATATTATTTTATATTTCTTTTTGATCAAACCTACCCTATTACAATTTGAAATCGACCCATAGATTTTTGATATATCATCAATTCAAGATTATTATTATTTTTAAAAAATTATAAATTTAAAAAATATATATAAAGAAGGGCATGTATTTATTTAAATTATATATTTATCTTTTTAAAATATAAGAAAATCAAAGTTCACATAGTTCACTTCCCTTGTATTTTTTTTTTTAATTTATGAAGTGATGTTGTTACTCATTTTTATTTTTCGTTCGATTAATATTCATTTTTTTGATATCAAAATCTTCTATTTTAGCATCCGTCTCTCATTTAATCATCAAATAATGTTAGAGCTTTCAAAGAGTTAGAAAATAAAATAGATCATTCATCAAATATATTACTAATGGAACTAAATATTTTTTTTTACGATAATATTTGACACTGAGTTTAATTTTTTTTTCCTATAATGATGAAGAGAGAATGAACAACTTTGAACCTTTTTAATTATTATTGTAGAATATTAAAATATAACTCATTATCTTCTTCACTGAAATAAAAAATATATAAATTAAGTCTCAAATTTCTGTCAATTTGAAGATTCTTATGATGTTTCGTCTATTTTTTTTTAATAAAAATTATATTTTTATAAATTTTAAAATACTATTTATTAGTATTAATATTTTATGTTTAAAATATATTAGTTTCTAATCCATACCGAGTGGTTAAATGATTAGATAATGAAAATTTCTATTCTATTCTCATGAATTTCAAAAGAATATCTATTGCTATGTCTAAGTAAATCACAATCTAACACTTATTCTTATGGCATAATTATTACAAATTTATTAGGATTTTTTCTATTCCCAAAGAATAACTATTATTTTTTTATATTTCATCCTTCAAATAATATATTTAAATGACCGAGCTAAGTGGATTAGTTGATTTGATAAATCTAGTTAGGTTAGTTAGGTCAAGCAAATTATTAGATTGAGTGCACTAGTAGGGTTGGTTGGGCTAGACAACTCTATCAATCTGATCAATCTATCAGGCATATTAGTAGGGTCCCATAGGAAATGCGAGCTAGGTGGGTCAATCAGATCATATAAGTTGGCCAATTAAATCAAATTTAGTCAAACAATCACGTTGACAATCCATCTGAATGGGTTGATTCAGTCAATCAGTCCAATCATATTGGGTGGGTCAAGTGGGTTTGGTGGACCTATGAGTTTGTAGAGCCTTTTTAGGTCCGATTGACATAGATGGTTAGGACTTAGGACGATGAAATTGGTTTAGAAAGGTCAATTTGTTCGTTAATCTTGGCTAGCCAATCAACCCAATCAGTATGGGTAGGCCAATCAATCCAATTGATCCAAGCAGACAGTTGGCTCAATGGAGTCAAGCAAATTGATTGATCAAGTTTATTTGGTTGATTGATTGGGTCATTTAATTAGAGTGAGCAATTAGTCTAGTTTATTTAGCTGGTTAAGCAACGTAGACTGATCAATTAGGCTCATCAAATCGAACGAGCTAGATTAACTAATTAAGATGGTCGAGGCAGGTGGTCCAGTTAGTCTAAATGGACCAACGATGCCGATGTCAAGTATTTTTTAATTTATCTTAATAAATTTTATATAAGATGAATTAATTATTTTTAAAATTAATTGATTAAAAGAATTAGTTATCTGAATTAAAAAAATAGAATTCGTCAAATAATTATAATATAAATCAAAAGAGATAAACATAATTTGATGAAAAGTTCAGAGCGAAAGAAAGAAAAAAAAAAAAATTCAGTGCAAGTGACAAAATACCAAGCAAATCGGATCAAACAGTGTCTTTTTGAGACGCAACAACGAAGCCTTCAATCTCACAAACACATTCATTGCTTGCGTCCACGGATCAATTCCTGCATTTCAATCTCTTCTTTGGTTGCTTCCTTCCCTGTTCCTATGAATCCCACCCCCTCCAGGAACAGAACCAGTAAAAAAGGGATTTTTACTGCTTCGTAACGATTGTTGGGTTCTGGTTATTGAATTCCCAAATCTGCTCAAGCTTCTCTCTGCTACTCAGATATCCCTCAGCGCATCGTTTGGAATCATGGAGAGGGTTATCTCAGCTCAGGGCCTCCTTTCGCTGCCTCCCGCACCGCAAGCTCGCACCTTCCGCCGCCGACTACCCTTCGCCGCCGCCCGTTTCGCCTCCCCGGTCCTCGGCTTTAACTCGGAGGAGAGAACTCCATCGCTCCCGAGGCTGAGAGCTGCCTTCGAACCCCAAAGGTTGCTCCTTTCCTCTCCGCTTTATGGGAAACAGAAGAAAGGTCCGGTCTTTAGCGCCGGCGCCGCGGTTCCCACCGGAGGCGCCGGGTTCGTGGAGGGCGAGGCGGAGAAGCCAAAGTTGTTGGGGGTCGAAATTGCGACCCTTAAGAAGATAGTTCCTTTGGGGATCATGTTTTTCTGTATTCTTTTCAACTACACCATTCTCAGGGACACCAAGGACGTGCTCGTGGTGACGGCCAAGGGGAGCAGCGCCGAGATCATACCTTTCCTGAAGACCTGGGTGAACCTGCCGATGGCGATTGGGTTCATGCTTCTGTACACTAAGCTGTCGAACGTGCTGTCCAAGGAGGCACTGTTCTACACCGTGATCTTCCCCTTCATAGCCTTTTTTGGGGCATTTGCCTTCTTGCTGTACCCTCTGCGAGATGTCATCCATCCCACGGCGCTTGCAGATCGGCTGCTGGCGGCGCTCGGCCCGAGCTTCCTTGGCCCCGTTGCGATTTTGAGGATTTGGAGCTTCTGCCTCTTCTACGTCATGGCAGAGCTGTGGGGCAGTGTCGTCATCTCGGTCCTCTTCTGGGGGTTTGCCAATCAGGTGATCTGTGATTTCTATCTGGAATTGTTTTGATCTTGCCATTTGTACAATTCACAATCTATAACTTCCTAAATGAGATCGATGACTATCAGTTCAGACAATGAAGAAGCATAAGTTTTTTTTTTTTTGAGATTCATTGATTAACCACTTTTCATTTATGATCACTGGTTTATAGTTCCATGAACTTTGTCTTGTTCTCTCTTATCTTGCACATTACGTATTGTGAATTCAGTGATCATAATGTTGGTATTTGATCTATGATTTATTGCAAGGTTTAAAGCTTATTTTCCTTGCAGATTACTACCGTTGAGGAAGCCAAAGAATTCTACCCATTGTTTGGACTTGGAGCGAATATCGCCCTCATCTTCTCCGGGAGGACAGTAAAATACTTCTCTAATCTACGTAAGAATTTGGGGCCAGGAGTTGATGGTTGGGCAATTTCGCTGAAAGGAATGATGAGCATAGTTGTCCTTCTTGGGTTTGTAATATCTGGAATCTATTGGGGTGCGAACAAATTCATCGTGAACGACCCATCGCTTCCAAGATCAAACCGCAAGAAGAAGGTTTGCTTCAGCAATAGCATAGAATCATGTTTGTTCTTGCATATTCTTTTTTGGACATCCATAATTAATCTCGATCATTGGCTGTGTAGGAAAAGCCAAAGCTAGGGATGAACGAGAGCCTAAAGGTTTTAGTGTCCTCTAGATATGTGAGGGATCTTGCCACTTTAGTGGTCGCATACGGTATCAGTATTAACCTGGTAGAAGTCACATGGAAATCAAAGCTCAAGGCACAGGTAACCTTTTTGTGCAATGGTTATGTAGAATTCAATTCACGACGGTATAGTTTCTTCAAGCTTACCTGTGTGTACTTCTTTGCCAGTTTCCTAGTCCAAATGAGTATTCATCTTTCATGGGTGATTTCTCAACCGCTACCGGTATTGCAACATTTACAATGATGTTGCTAGGGCGGTGGATTCTCCGAAAATTCGGTTGGGGAGTGGCAGCCATGGTTACTCCCACAGTTCTGCTTCTAACAGGAGTCGGGTTCTTCTCACTAATCTTGTTCGGTGAGCCTTTGGCTCCCTTCCTGGGAAGTATTGGTTTGACTCCTCTGCTTGCCGCTGTTTACGTGGGCGCATTACAGAATATTTTCAGCAAGAGTGCAAAATACAGCTTGTTTGATCCTTGCAAAGAAATGGCTTACATTCCTTTGGACGAAGAGATGAAGGTCAGTGTCATCCCCGTATCTCTCTACGATCACTAGATAGAATTCAGAAATTGGTCAAGTATTGTGATGCGTATTGGTTGTTTATGCATCATAACATACTAAGTTGGTGCATATACTTTGATAGGCATTGTGACTTCACTTGATCAATCCTGAACTTGTCATATCTGTTTCGAATGATTTTGTTATCTAGGCCTTCCTCCTAATCTCGACTGGCAAGAATTCTCTTTGTTTACAAAAGATTTTACTTAATCCATTAGTTTCTTGTTCTAGTAACAAAGTTGTTAGTATTGGAGATAAAAGTTGGTTCAGAAAAAAAAAAAATTGTATGGTGAAGAACTTTTTGGGCTAAAACTTGAAGCTTACACAGATCAGTATCAGACTTAGCTTCTCCTCCAGGGATCTTAGTGCTCTAAATTGACCTCTATGTCATTGTGATGCAATTTTTTTAAAAAGTTTTTTGTTGCTCGCAAGTCACTCTTAAAGTCTTCATATGTCATAATGTTAGTCCCTTTGATCCACTAATGGACTTCATTCTAGTTATCTTTAACTCCAATTTGTTGAAAAATAAATTTTGATCCACTGATGTAGTTATTGCTTGTTTCCTTCAAATAAACCACAGGTTAAAGGGAAGGCTGCTATCGATGTCGTCTGCAACCCCTTGGGAAAGTCGGGAGGCGCCCTGATCCAGCAATTCATGATTTTGACATTTGGCTCTCTAGCTAACTCGACTCCGTATCTAGGAGGAATTCTTCTGGTGATTGTTCTTGCATGGCTAGGTGCTGCAAGATCCCTGGACTCTCAGTTCTCTCCCTTGGCCAAGGAACAGCTTGAGAAGGAGAAATTGCTGAAAGAAAAGTCTAACACACCTTCCATCGAGGCAACGAAGGAAGAAACCCAAGAGTTGCTCACCCTTGAATCTGCAGAAGGCGAGAATTCATCCAACGGGTCATCTTTGAACCACAAATCGGTTCCGGAATCTGGGGCTACCTCAGAGACCTCCAGCAAGCATGGCCAGTGAAGGCCTTGGGTAAATTAGATCAGTGTCGCATCGTATACAAATAACATGAAGACGGCATTTGAGAAACTTCTCCCTGCCTGTTTCGACATTTCGTTGCGTCGAGTATTTGTTGGCAAAATTAGCTCTTCGGAAAGTATGCCAAATAGTTGGATACTTTTACAACAGCTACTTGTTAAATTCTTACTATTCTTATTCTTATTTTACAATATGTGCAAATGTACCTTGTGTTTGTTTCTTAGCATCCGGGGCTAATGCAAGTATTCAAGTAAGGTTAACTACTTTGCAAAGATTTAAGCCAAGAGATTTGGAAGTTGAAGCATAATCTTTGATTATTTTCTTCAGTCTCTTATATTTTCTCACTTTAAGCTTTACTTTCATTCATCATCACCTAATCACACACAAATATTAGATTTCTTACAATTCTATCATTTCTAATAGTTCTTATGTTCTGTCATTCATCATCACCAAATCCTACTCGAATATTACTGTTTTTTTAGAACTCTATCATTTCTGATGGTTTCACATATCTATCTAGATATTTTGGACATTCTGTTATAATTAACATTCGGGGATACAACCATCAAAATTGGAAACACACCCTAAAATATTATTTGCAAAATACAAAGAATAGGCAGATCATCCAAATAAAAGGAAAAAGAAAAAAAAAAGAGAGCATACAATCAAGCTATTAATGATAAAATTTTGAGATCCAAAGTAAAATCAAACTCTCCTGATCAATCAGCTCCCAGCAGATTCCCTCAAGCTCCAGGCAGAGACCTCACTAATTGGCTATGAATCTGATTCCCAACTCCGCTTTTTGCTCATCATCAAGGTTTATGATAGCTAAGAAAGAGTTTCTAAGATACTTGTTCACAATAAGTTGAACTTGTGCCAAATCTATTTGGAGCTCTGGGCTCACTCACACTTCCAGTTGAAAAACTTCTTAGTCTTTGCCAAAACTCTTTGCTCTTGGTCATGGCCAAAGGGCCCGAGGCCGAGTGCCATTGGAATGAACTAGCTTCGTCTTTATCAAATATTGATATATCCAACCCATCGAATTCCAATAGAACCCTTTCAGATTCAAGACATGATAGATTACTGACCCCAGCTCCTGCATCTTGAGTTGAGAACTCATCCTGGTCGCAGCTTCTTCTTGTGATATTAATCTGGTTGCATTCGTTACATACCAACTTTAAGGCCTGAACTACCTCACCCATGAATGGGCGGTGAGAGACTTCAGGCTGGACACACATTGATGCAATCGCTGCAACTTTTGTAACACTGTCTATCAGTACACTTGTAGCAAGAACTGGATCGATGATCATCTTCAAATTATCCATATTAGTAAGGAGAGGACGAGCCCATGTAACCAGATTTTCCTGACCTGAGGGTCGTAACATGTCGACTGGCTTTCTACCAGTGAGCAACTCGAGAAGCACAACACCATAGCTATAGACATCACTCTTGACGAGAAGGTGCCCTGTCATTGCATATTCTGGGGCAACATATCTAACAAACCATGACACAAGTCGTTTTAGGTTAATGCAGCTAGTTTGAAGATGTGTAAGACAGTTATAGCAACGACTACAGTTTAGAACTTACCCAAAGGTTCCCATAACTTGGGTTGAGATATGCAATTTTCCCTCATCCAAGGCAGTTCGAGCCAGACCAAAATCAGACACCTTAGGGGTATAATCATTCTCCAACAAGATGTTACTGGACTTGAAATCGCGATGTATAACCCCAGGGCTCGAATCCTCATGCAAGTAAGCAAGGCCTCGAGCTGCACCGAGTGCAATTTTCATACGAGCATTCCAGTCAAGTGGAGCAGTTTTCTTGTCTGCACCTGCTTAGAATCAGTTCTTATATGTGAAGCAAAATTAAATTTATGGTACACTTGAATGTTTCTTCAGTAGATGATGACATCCAAAGAAAAGAAAATAGTCGTACAAGGTGAAGAGTATTGTTCTATGTTAGAGTATCAGTCTCCATATAAAATAATATGGTGTTCGTACCGTGCTACACTCAACCATGCTTTGGCACTCTTTATGTGTGCTAATACCAACTTAAACCAAATTTATTTTTGTGATTCTCTTCGACTTAACTTGTTTATTACAAATATAAGCCTTAGCAATTATAGAGACAATTAAATAAAAATATAACAACAATATACATTGAATGGAAGGATTATATCTTGTAACATCCTAGTGATCCAGTGAGATTAACCCCATGAATTTTTTTAAACTCCAAATTAAATTATACTCTGAGGTCATCTAGTATTGAATGATTTCTCCATGTATCCATAAATATATATCTCAACTATTGAGTGTTGAAATTAGACTAGCTCAATATTTAATTTCTCTGAGCGTCAATGGTTCTTTTTTACTGTCATTAACGTCTTTCGATTCATTTGGTGCTTCTCCTCCCTCTCTTTATATAGTGTTTCATCTCCACCCTGTGATTAGCAAACAGAATCATTGGATGAGTCATGAGAACAGAATGTTCATATCTCGACTAGTTGCATCCAAAACTGGTCAAAATAAGCCTATCTCACTTGATACCACCAAACCTGTGTGAATTCAAGATGGTTTTTTCTTAGTTGAACTACTAAGCTTGCGTTAGCACAAGAGACACAATGATGTTTACTTGTGCTGACAAAATATCAATATTAGTTGACAACCAAAACATATGTGTTGGCATCTTGATCGATACTTATTGACAGTTGAAATCATGGAGTCATATAAAGTTGACAAAGTAATTGGGTAATTAAAATATAGTGACACTTGATAAAGCAAAAGCCTTCATTCACTTACCATGTAAATGAGATTCCACGCTACCATTTGGGATTAGTTCATAGACAAGGCACCGTGTGTAATCCTCAATGCAGATGCCAATCAGCTTGACTAAGTTCCTGTGATGCAAACGGCTAAGCATCTCAACCTCAGCCAAAAACTCTCGTCCACCCTGCTGGTCATGTCTCTTAAGGACCTTTACAGCAACCTGAATTCCATCTTCAAGTGCACCATGATAGACACGGCCAAAACCACCTTCTCCAATAACTCTGGCTTCATCAAATCTGTTTGTAGCTCTTTCAATCTCAGCTAAAGTAAATGTCTTTGCCGATCCATTATATGTTGTGACACTAGAGCAAATGGAAGCTGATTCAGAAAAAAGCTTACTTCCCAATATTATGTGTCTTGTACCTGCATATTTGTCAATCATTTGAAAGAAAATGCAAAACATCTAAGAGAAAGAAAGAATGTTTACATTTGCAGAAATGGCATTAGCTACCATTTTCAGTAATCAATTTATCCTAAAAGGTTTTTTTTAAACATCTGTTAGCTAACAAATAAAAGTTCCAGTAAGATAAGAAAAAACAATTTATTGAACTTCGAAGGAGAATACCCGGTGATTTCCCAAATAAAGAAAGTGTTTTATGAAGATCTATTTCAGGCAGATGACTGTGACCTTGATGCTTCAACAGAAGCCATATAGCCCCCACACACAATATCAACGCTGTAAATGATGATAGAACAATAACGGGAGTCCAATTCCTGCTGGTCTTTTGTTTTTGTTTTGTCACATCAACTCCTAGAGGCTTCATTGTCCTGCCATTGTTGTTATTGTCAAATTCCCCACTAATGTTAATGCCAGCAGGAGCTCTAGGTGGCGACGGAGGAAGTCCTACAAGCATAAGCAGAGTTGGAAGACAAGAAGTAGAGTGATGCATTTACTTTATGACGTTTTTAGTACCTTCAACAAATTATTCAAACAAGAAGATGCATACCTGGATAAATAACATATAAAACAGCATAATCACCAAAAAGTGATTTGTTTATGACAATATTCTTATTCCAGAACTTCTCAAATGTTAACAATGCTGTAATATTATCAAACTTCTGTTCACTAGGCACCAAATCAATGAGAACGATTGTGTTCTCAGGCTGCTCACTGGCAACATTTGCTCCCATAATGCGCACTTGACTTTGCTTCATATAGATTGCATAGGAAATTTCTTGGGCAAACTCAGAGACCAGAGGAAAAAAGGTATATAAAGTGACACTGAGACAAAGTCCAACTCTGATTGGCAATACACACGTGCATGGTGATCCAGGAGGTGGATTTGTGTAAGGCTCTGCACATGCCAACATACTACAAACTGCGGAAAAACAAAAGTGACTTGTCAACAATTAAACAAAACATACTACATATATCCTTTACCAGTCAATATACCAAACATCAAAGAGGATAAAGATGGATTCGATTACGGCTTATGAGCAAGATGCACTACCCAAATTAGGAGGTGGAGGCGGTAGCAACCATATAGGCATTGGTGGGACTGCTTTTGAGGGCCAAGAAGAGCCAGAGGGAGAAATTTTGGGAGAATGACCTAACCCTGTCAGGACAAACATAAACAAGAGTGGAGAAACAGTGTATCTCCGTAGATTATCAATAAATAAATTAAAAAATACAAGGCTGAAATGTACCTTGATTATAGCCAGAATTTACTGATGGTGATGGTGAAGGAGATGGAGGCTGGATAGGAGCTGAAGAAGGGCCTGCATAATGAAATAGGATTGAACATTAAATTAAGTTCTACAGTTAAGATTCCTCTTCTTCTTTCCATATGATGAATTAGTTGCTACCTTGATAAGATGGTAGAGAAGCATGATTTTGTTTATGCTTAGGGAAGACATCAGGAGCTGGAATGACTGTAGGAGCTTCAGAAAAACCAAAATGAAAAACAAACATAGGATTACTGAAAGTTTAGAGGCAATATGTGCAATGCAAATTATTTAAACATTTCAATCATAACCTCCTGCAAGGACTAACAGCAGGAATAAGGAAATAAATTACACTAAGTCATGCTCTACAACTCACTTCTGTAGTTATCCGTGTCCTAGAAATGCAATCGAGAAGAAAACCCACAAATATGTTACTATCGTAGGTTGAGTGTGATATTAAAATATCCACTGTGAAAGCTTGACTAGTCCTACATTTGCCCCCGGGGCAATGGTGCGATGGTTAGGTCCTCCAATGGTTAATCAAGGGGTCTAAGGTTCGAATCTCAGCTACGGCGC
>JBBUKS010332758.1:0-20140 GCA_038050645.1 Hedychium gardnerianum
TACATAGGAGTAAGTGTGGAGAATAAGGAGATGAACATATTATAGGGACATTATCTAGCATCATAGTGAAACCGAAACCCTAGAACCATTTCTCCCAAACCAACTTCCTTCTCTCTCACACTTTCACTCTCTCCCTCCCTCTCTCTCTTGCTTTGTCTTCCTCTCTCTCACGCTCTCTCTTATCTCTCTTGCGTTCAAACCAACTTTCGACCATCTAGATAACTTATTTTGTAAAACCAATAGTGCTTAATCAACAGTCCCTATGGATATGATAATATTTTATATTACTGACGACGTAACCATGCACTTGCGATTTCGTAACAAGTTTTTGGCGTCGTTGCCTGGGACTATTTTTGATTAATATTAATTGATTGGCAATTTAGTTACTCTAGACTTTTTCTTTTATTTTCTTTCTCTTGAATTTTTCTACTATATGTCTATGTTATTTTGACTATTTATATTTAGATAGAAATGTACTCTCCGAACGGAAAAATGAATGCTCAAATTCAATGGTTCGACCAATTAGGTGTTGTGAACTATTCAAACTATATTTGTGAGCTTTGTGGTGCAACATGACATGTAACAGAAAGTTGTCAAATTTTAGCATATATAATAGGTGTAGAAAAATGTGGTGTTCTCTCTGACTATAATGAATGGTTGCAAAAGCAACAATACTATAAATATTGTGTGGAAACAGGGCATGCTACTGAATATTGCAGTAGGTTAGAAAGTAAGTTGAAAATTATATTGAAATTTTTTTCTAATACTTCTAATAACCAGGACATAGAAGAACAGAAATATTAATTGAAAATGAAGGTTTAGTAGTGTCTACTGATGTGGTTGATGATCCTATTATTGATACTGAAATAGGGACATTCTATTATACGCATAATGAAATTGTTGATGAAAGTGTAGGGAATTGTACTGTGGAAACAATTACCCAAGAATCACTTTTTTTGGATGAACAACAACTTGAAACTATAGATATTGTAAGAAATGAATTAGTTATTGTTGAAAATGTAGGGACTTGTGCCGAAGAGGCCAAGCCCCAAGAATCATCTCTTTTAGTTGCACCCACACACAAATTAGAGTCTTTCCTATCTAGAGCTGACACTCTAATTTATATCATACTTCTTATGGTGGTTAGTAAGATTTCATTCGATTTACCTAATGTTACTAACCAAATTCTCTTCAAGTATGTTTGTAATAGGAAATACTTGGCACAACATTCAACTGGATAACATCATGACGAACTACTGAAGGAGAGCATATGTATTGAGAGACTCAGAGCCCTGGGTAAGTGGGTTTTGAAATATTTTATGCCTTCTAGAGCAAGATTTCAATGAACATAATAAGGGGTCGAGCTAATGACCTAAAACAAGCACTTCTTGGGAGACAACCCAAGTTCACTCTTGCTTTTATTTTCATTTTTTCTTTTATTTCTTAGTTTTTAGTTTTCCTAACCCAATCCCTCTACTTGATTTTTCTTATTTATTCTTCTTTATGTAGGATTCAAAGATGAGGAGTGTGATTACCAAATGGACAGGTGACTTTGGCGGTGGAATGACTTATATACTTGACACATGTCACTTGGTAACCTCTCTAACTTCTTCCCACCTCCTTCGTAATACATTTTGTTTTCATTAGGATAATAAAAGATTTAAGTCTGTGGGAATGTATATATGGTGTGTTGTCAGCTAATTTTTTGTCATATTTCTTTTTGCATAATAAATTTTTTCCTAGTTGCATCAGTCATTATTGCTGACTTGTTCTCATAGAAAGAATTGTAGCATGCTTGTTCTAGATATTTATGTTATTATGCTAAAGCATGCTAGTATGTCTAATGATCTATCTTCTCTTATTCGTAGATAGCATCAAGTGAGCAATGTTTTTATTAGAAGAGTTTGAGTGTTGGTATAATTTATGGATCTCTTCACACTATGCTTGATTTTAATGGTAGATACTTCAAAAAATAGTTATGATTCATAGATCCAGATTAGTATGCTTGTTTTCCTTTGTGACTTCTCTATTACATTTTGGTTACTAGATAACCTCAGTTCATGTCAACTCATTGGGAAAAATTAGTATCTCAAATAAGATAAGAGGAAGAAAGATTGAGTTGAATAAGAAAATATACACACAAAAGAAAAAAAAATATAGAGAATAAGGGATAGAAAAAATAGTTGTCGTGAGTGGAAACTAACAAGTTACTCCTTTGAGACCGAGTTAATTTACTTAGAAAATAACTATTATGTTTCTCTTGATACCGAGTATTACTTTAAAACCTTGTGTAGTTTGAGAATGATGAACTTTGTGAGTGGCAAGTAAGTGCCTACCGCCGGAAGCATGAGGAACATGGTTAGATGACGAATTAGCTAGGCTTGGAGATTGACACTTGAAAATGTTAAGTTACTTATCGCACTAAGCATAGAGAACTTCTACTTAGGTCACACTCAAATAATTTTATTATCTTGCTCATTAGTGAAACTACATGATAGGAATAGAATAATTCACTAGGGTTTATGATGCAGTATTTACACATATAAATCTAGATTTCAGGTTTAGCTTGAGGATAACCAAAGGTTTAAGTCGGGGGGGTGTGATGTGCGTAGATTATATATGTTTTTATACATTATTTGACTCACATCTGCTTATATTTCATAAGCATAATTTACACGTATTACATCCTATTTCATTATTAAGGCATACTTCTACTCTTTTAGTTCGGAGAACTGCTCTTTGGGTGTTTTCATTGATAAGACATGATTTAGAGCATATTTGGAGCAAAATTGAATTTTGAGCAGCCTGCAAATAAAAAGTAGAATAACCATAACTTTTCACACAGTTTAAGACACGGGCAGTTCCGCCCACCAAAACGAAGATAACTTCAAGTCCTACAACATTTCTTCAGAATGAAAGTAGAGAAAATAAATTCTAGACATGCAAAAAGGCACGGTCGTGCCTCTTAGGCATGGTCGTGTCGCTTCCTCCACCCAGCCTGCAGACTAAAAGTAAAACGGCCATAACTTTACGCTCGATTAGAGTTTTGGGATGAATCAACTTTCAAAATGTAGATAACTTCGATATCTAAAACTTTTCTTCATATTACAATAGAATAATTCACTATATAGCTATGATAAAAGGCATGGTCGTGCCTCACTTCCAACAATTTCCCACGCCAAAGCCGTGTCTTTTAGACACGACCGTGTTGAATTTCAGATCGCCTATAGACCAAAAGTAAAATAGCTATAACTTTGTGTTCGATTAGAGGTTTTGTTTGATTCAACTTTCAGAATGTAGATAACCTCAAAATCTATAACTTGTATTCAGATCCCAACCCAAGATTAAGTGGTTTAAGGTGTATAAAGCCGGTTTTGTGAAGCCTAAAAAAGGGAGCAGGACTGGAAATTCTGGGCACGTATAAAAGGGTCAAGAAAATACTTACTTGAGAATCATTGGTTTAGGGTGTTCAGCCCCTCTCCATGGGAAAGGGTTCTCCCCTTTAGGGAAAAATCCTAGAGCTTCCACCACTTTCTCCTCGATGATCCATCCACCTCCGGAGCAAGGGAACACCTCTGACGATGTCGAACTTCATGGATAAGCATTCCCTTATCTCTATTTTCATATATTGAGTTGTAGTTTGCTATTTTCTTCATCTTTTGGTTTTATTCCCTTGCAATGGAGTAGTTCTCCCTATTCTAGGATGTAGTGAGTGATTAATGTATGAACTATGTATATGTCATTTCCTTGTTAATTAAGTGTTTATGTCTTGTTCTATGTGCATTGTGCCTACTACATGTTTGATAAAATGTGTGTGTGAGTAATGCATCTTGAAGTAAGGGATTTGCCTTTATGTTGAGGTTGCTACTAGGTTGGATAACCGGGGAATCCTTAGTAACAGAGGACACCCATTCAACCAGAGTTACTTACCCTTAGTGACAAAGGGTATTAATACTTACCCTCTTCCTAGAGTCAAATGACTTTGACATAGAGGTTATTCCTTGCTAGGACATTCTAATGGTATTTTATTCTAGAAATATGTTAGAATCCCTACAAGAATGTAAGTATGGAAAATAAGGAGATGAATTACATTAGGGACATTAATTAGCATCATAATAAAACAGAAATCCTAGAACCATTCTCCTCATAATCAACTCTCTCAACCTTCTCTCAAGACTCTCTCCCTCTCTCTTGCTCTCTCTCTCTCAAGCTCTTTCTCACTCTCTCTCTCTTTCTAGTTCACATGTTTCCAAACTTTGATTGTCTAGATAACTTACTTTGCGAACTCTCTAGTGTTTAATAAGCAATCCCTATAGATACGATAATCTTTTATATTATTGACGATGTAACCGTGCACTTGTGGGAACGTAACACCCACCTTCAAATAGTACCAAAATGGAGACACGACTGGTGACTTAGCGAAGTCACCTCGAGGATGACTCGACATGGATACTGTTGGGGTTGCAAGGTTGCAAACAAAGTCCCACATTGAAAACACATAGGAAAGACCATGGTCTTATAAAAAAAAAGATCTCTCCATTGATATGAGGCCTTTTGGGTAGAGTCGAAGAGCAAAAACATGAGGGTCTAGGCCCAAAGTGGACAATATCATACCATTGCGGAGATATCTAAATTCTTTCGGTCCTTACAATTGGTATCAAAGCCCGGACTGCCAGAAGGTCTAACCGCCGATTGTGAACAAGAGTTACGGTCTAATCGAGCTATGTGAGTAAAATATTGACCTCAAACAAATGAAGTAGGGGCTCCCTTGTCCGAATCAAGAGGTCAAGACACCTAGTTACGGCTAGGCAAGGAAGTCCTAGTAGGTCGGGTGGACCGAGGGTCATGAAGTCCTGGTGAGTTGAGGATCGAACGAGGGGGCCCCTGTGGTCCTTCGTTTGAGGGGGGGGATTGTTGGGGTTGCAAGGTTGCAAACAAAGTCCCATATTGAAAACACATGGGAAAGATGGGGTTGCAAGGTTGCAAACAAAGTCCCACATTGAAAACACATGGGAAAGATCATGGGCTTATAAGGAAAAAGATCTCTCCATTGATATGAGGTCTTTTGGGTTGAGCCCAAAAGCAAAACCATGAGGGCTTAGGCCCAAAGTAGACAATTTCATACCATTGTGGAGATATCTAAATTCTTTCGGTCCTAACAATTGCTATCAAATTGGCAATATCAATATTGAATGGTAATAAAGTTAACCTTATATGTTTTTGTATTTCAAGTTGATTGGTGATCTTCTTATGGTGCATCAACACCTGAATTAAAAACATTTACAATGAAGATTTTAAACCTCACATGCTCTTCTTCAAACTGTGAACGTAATTGGAGTTTTTGAACATGTGAGTTGAAGTTTTTAATACATATTAAAATTTACATTATGGACTTGACCTTTTACTTTTTAATTTTGTTTGTAGATACATTCTAAGAAAAGAAATAGGCTGTCTCAACAACGATTGAATGATTTGGTATATATCAAGTACAACAAAGCTTTGAGGCGAAGATATGACATGCGAAATAAAATTGATCCTATTACTTTGTCAGAAATAGACGATAGTAATGAATGGTTTTTGGGAAAATTGGATGATAGTGATAAAGACAATAATAATGATTTTGCCTGTGAAGATTTGAGTTAGAGTGATGTAGCACGAGCATCCGAGGTTGGTGAAAGTGTGTATGGCTTTTGATCTCGAAATGTGTCTGCTTCAAAAGGAGCATAATCATCGGCTTCAGCAAAAAGAAAGCAATCTTCAGCTCAAACTGAAGAAGATACCGATGGATACAAATCAAGCGATGGAGCTGATGACATAGATTTGGACAATGAAGATGAAGAAGATGATTATTTTGATATTTGATATTTCATCTATCACATTTTTAAAGACCTTTGATTTATTTTTTGTTTTTTGAATAATCTACAGCTTCATCAAAGAATATTTTGTTTATGATCATTTGGATTTTCAAAGAGTTTTAATTAGATATAATAGTCCTTTTGTTTATTACGCTTTTTTCGTAAAGCGTGCGCTTCGTTTTGCGCTTTAAGCCCAAGACCCTTGAGCATTTTTTTGCGCCTTGCGCTTTTGACAAATATGGATCTTCCTCAACTTCCTTTCTAGCATCCGATCTTCTAATTTGCTAGGACTTCCTCACCAAGTATCGGATCTTCATTGATTTACTTGGATTTTTATAATTGCACATGCAATACCTATCAAACTTCCTGCACCTACATACTTGGCATACAATGTGAGATCACAAATAATTTCTAACTTCAACTAGGTACACATATTGAAACCACACGCAATACTACATGCTTGGGGCATAATTGCACCAATACTAATTTCAAGAATGAATACTATGTTAGGTGGTTTAGGAATTATTATAATTAACCAACAAAGGTGTTTTATTATACTATCTCAACGATATCTATCATGGCAGAACAATTTATCCAAAATTCAACCATAGCATGTACAATAAAAAGGAGCAAGGATTTAGGAAAAGGTAGCTGTTGTGCAAGACTGGATTGTAGCAAAAGAAAAATATACTTTACGAAATGATTCTGGACCTATTTGCTTCTCCAACATTTGAAGAACTGCAATCTGTAAGAAATAGCAAAATGTGACAGTTACAGATCTTTGTTATCTACGAGATTGAAAAAAATAAGGTAGCTAACTTACAGCTTTCCAGGACCTAATCTTTCCGTACAAACCAATCTGCTGAGTCCCATATAAATCACTTGAAGCAGCAGAGGAGCTCAAAGCAGTAGCGCCACTAACATCAGCTTTACAAACAGCTAAGTTAGCCTGCAAATGAATTCCAGATAACAAGGTTCTGAGGAAAACCTGTGTATTAGAGGATAAAAAAAATGTTCTAGATATGCTTTGCAAATTTCAACTACAACAATTGAACAATATTACCAAGGTTTAACATTTTGATATGAGTGTCAATTGCAATATCAGCCCAGAGAATATCTTGTTAGCCCAGGCTCACTCATGCTGGCAATGGCCCACCCTATTGATCCCTCCCATTTAGGCTTGTTTAGCTCAAGAAACAAGCGTAGCAGTTTTATTGTCCATTGAATTCAAAAAACTTATAATGAACTTTAAACAAAAAGGTATAACAAACTTATCAACCTGCGGCATACCACTCTATTAAAGACATTTACCAATATCATAGAGTGGTAAATGGGAAAGATCGATGAGGATGGGGGGGGTGGATTTATCGATGAGGACGATCTTGGTAGGTCTACACTCATATCATAGACAATATATGACAAACAGTATTGAGGTCACAGATTAGACTTTATGTTCGAACAAACTTTTTGGTTGTGATGCAATCATCTATTTTATTCTTTAAAATATGGTTGCATTGCATACACAAAACTGCTAGTGTCTTTGCACTTATCTTGAGGTGAGTACTGGAAGCATCAAGTCAAACCATTAGGCATGCTATTGGTGTTGCTTTAATATATCCCTCACTGGTGTTGGAGATTTGCTTGACGTTTTGGTCTTTCCATCAATGTGTTGCACAATTGCTATTGTGCATTTTAGTATGTATTAGATATACCTTGACATGGAGATTTATTTGCATGATATTATGAGATACAGATTTATTTGTATATATAGTTCTTTTTAATATTTTTTATATTGACTACATATGTCTCCTAATGTAACATATACGCTATGCAATGGGAAAGATCACATATCACTTGCATATGCTTTTTGAAACCATAGCTAGTATCACTCAATATATTGACTTTCCAGTGGTGTTCCCTACTTAATTCCATAACTAAAGGAATCTTCACACATGCCATCTATGTACTATGAAATACTTGCAGCAGATGTTTTAAATACTTGAGAAAGGAATAATGCGTCAAAAGGGAAAAAGGGTAAATTACATAAGGGACTCATACCTTGTACCTCCTATAACGTGCCTCATTGTTACCCAAGAAGCGCTTGATATAAGTATCAGTCAGAAAGCCAGCTAGGCCATCTAGTAACCACTCTGCAACCAGTGTAAGTCAACATTATTGAAGGTCAATTTCTCCATGTTAAACTTGGTCATTTTAATATTTACCATCAGTTGGCTCATCTGCAGTGATGTATACTCCAAACCATTGCCTTGCAAGAGCATGAGCAAGCTTAATTCTGGTATCAATTGTCTGTTGATTCAAAGTGTTAAGAATTGATAAAATATAAGATATTAGAGAAAAGAGTACAAGCAACCTAGTTGACACACTCGCAACAGAATATGACTGTACTAGTAGCAATAGTGTTAGATTACTGTGATCAGACCATTGATGAATTAGATGTTTGCAGTTGGTGGGCATGCTTAAAAATAGTTTAAATTACAGAATTGACTGGGATAAATATTACTGGTTTCACCAACCATGAAAAGTTCCAGATCATGCTTTTAACTTAATAGCTAAAGTTCCAGATTGATGCAGATAATTGAGGGTTTTTCCAATTTGAATAATAGATGCCAAAATGGAACAATAATGATACAAGAGCTGAAGAATTATACTTCATGTAAAGTTAACACATGATCTGAGCATCATTCTAATTCTTGTTTATCTGGGATATTCTTTGTTTAATAAATTTTACCATAAGAGACAAGGAATATAGATAAAACTCTGATACATTCACTACTGCTAGCCAAGTGCAAATCTAAAATAAAGTTTTCAAACCATTTCTTAAGCAAATAGATAAAATGCTACTAATTAAGAGGGTTAAGATATCAAAAAGTAGGATCTTTTATTATGTATCCAATTAAATTGGCATGGGGGTTAGTGGGTATCAACCAAATGGAAATGAAATTGCTAAATAAGTATCCAACAATTAAGACTAAAAAATCTATCTACATGGAGAAGTTACCAAATCAGTCTTCTCATGATGATTCAAGGTTTTCTTTCTAGGTCAGTTTAAAGATAGCTAATGTGAGGTCAACTGATCCCTAACAAAATTATCCTTGCATGTTTCCAACAATAAGGCTAAAGAATGAGCGAGAGACTTAGATTCAATTAGATCTATTTGGCATCTTTCATGCAAGATAAGGTGAATCCAAAATCAGATTGATAACATAAAGTTAAGATGGATTGTGGTTTGCAGTTGTGATTAATGATCCATTGATGATTACCCAGGAGATCCAATTCATCCCACATAATACATAGTTGATTGCATAGCACAAGAAGCTACCAGGATTCAGGAAGAGGAAAACGACGAGTTGATTGAGCAAGAAATGATGGTCCTACTGATTCACAAGGTAGGACAAGGGCATTGTCAGACAGGCTTTAGCGATGCCAGTCACAATACTCTCGACTTCATCACTGTCACAATAGAGCAGTCTTTGTCCCTGCATCTCACTACATAGCATTCAACATCTCAGCTAAAAGCAAAGGAAAAAGGGCAAGGGTCAACCCATGGAAGTAAAGTTCCTAATGGAACCATAGTTTGTAAAATTGCGATCCTGGATCATAGGATCATGTGATCCTACGATCCAAAAACAGAAATTCATCCTGAATCGTGCAGAATCGAATTTTGCAGTAGAATCGTAGCATGATCGGTAGGATCTCGGAATAGGATCAGTCGAAGCTTTGAGAGATCATAACTGTTGACTCGAATTGAACCACGGACCTATAATATATCAAATCAAATCTTGTTCGAGATCTATCATTAGTTACAAGGTTTATACTTAATTTCAAACCCAAAAAACATCGTTTAAATCTTTTTTAGAGACTCGAAAGATTTTATCTTTTTTATTAATTTTTTTTATCTTTCGCAGAGTTAGGGTTTTGATATTATTTAAATATTTGTTTAGTTGTTTTTGATCAATAATATTCTGTCATTTTTCCCCAAAACTATGAGTTTTTGGATGTCTATTACCTATTCTACGGAATCAATAAGTCTTTAGAAGATTATTTTCGGTGTTTGTATTCTAATTAAAGGATTCAATAGCTTCCTCCATGTTCGATGCTTTGTTGGTCTTTGAATTGGGTCATCTTGTAAATCAGGGGAACATTCTTAAGGTTAAATATGATTATTATTATTATTATTCTTGGGTTAATAAAAATTTTATATTTTTTTATTTTATAATATGAAAATATAAATATTATTAAGTACTACTATGCTAGAAGGGTAGTTAAATTTATACAGATAATAATGTCATCTGAGAAATCGAGTGTCGACGGTTATATGAATATGCAAAATTATTAATATATTTATATGCAAATGACTTTTTAGATATTTTTTCTAATTGTTAATCATGTATCATAAAATTTTAAAGGTTTTTGATAGGATCGTACGATTCTACGATCCGATCCTGACCCAAAATCGATTCTATGTAGGATCACGATTCTGCAAACTATGAATGGAACTACAACCCTTTGGAAGCTATCAACAAGCAAAAATTAAGAAGATTGCTAGACACTCAGATAGCATGATAAGGTGGGATGTCAACAATATTGGCAAGATTACTAGCAAACAGGGTAGGGAGACCAAAATAATTCTGCAACTAGGGGTGTACTTCGTCTAATTCTCCATAAACTGCTCACCAAGACTTGCTCATTCAGTAGTGGTCTTTTCCTTCATGTATAAATAGCATGCTAGAATGGCTAAGATTTCCATAATAAGATATAATTCATTTTATCAGAAGAGAAAAGGAATACTGTGTTGTGCATAGCTAAAATGCCTTTGTCTTCCACAAACAATCTGATCTTGTTACAGTGAAGATGTGAATTTCATTCAGAGTCATTTACATGATCAACCCTGGCAAACTGACAATTCTTTCTACAGCTCCTTTTATGCAGATCATGTTGCATAAAGAGAGTCCATTGCCTTCGTCTAATGCATGCCAACTTGACACTAACGTAATTCAGATTGCCAAAGATCAGGATGGCTTCCATATGTGAGCACTTCAAACAGCATCGGCATTCATTAGATAATAGAAGCAGAACTACAACTCATAATTGTAGGACTTCTACAATTTAATGGCAAAAATTTTACAATTTCATATGATAAAGTGTAACATGTTTCCTAGTCTATTTCAGTCAATCTTAATAGGCATGTAAACAATGTTTTCTAGCATTACAACATCAGCGTGTGCTTTGTGAAATTGGAGGGAGAAGCAAGAGTTGATATGTGATCAAAGGGGCTGTCACAATGTATTGAGTGGCAGTAAAGTACTTATGCACATCACATGATGCATAGGTTTCAAACAAGGATCATTATTAGATGGAGATTTTAAATGATGAATCCATGATAGAGTCAACAAAAGCATAAGACAAGATTCCTTGATTGATGATGCAGTATGTGTCAAGTTGCTTATATGATGGTTTAGAACAAAAAGAAAATATTTAAGCCAAGCTTGATGTGAGATGTACAGTTGAAATAAATCAATTAATCTTTTACTAAGTGCATGTACATAACTTCAAATATTTCAGAATGAAAAATCTTGTTGAATCAAATGAGTTTAAACAAAGTGATGTTCTCATCTAACTATTGCGTATGAAATGATAAAAAAAAAGATCTTAGAATCGCTACTTAAATTCAAGGTTCAAAATCTTGAGTTGTGCCAAAGTTCGATCATTGACTAGAACGATACTATTTTGGTATCATGCGTCGATGTTTTAATGTACGGTGTCGGTAATGAATTGGAATTGAAGAAAGAAGGAGATGAAGCATAGGAAGGAGATATTGTCTATGCTGAGCATGGTTTTAAATCTTGTACCATATTAGGCGAAATGGTCGAAACGTATTATTCCACTAAATTATCGAAACTCAACACCATTCAACCCATGTCTCCTTCCTTTTTCATCTCCTTCCTTCTTCAACCTTCAATCTATCACCAGCACCATGAACCAGAGCGTCGACACGATAGAATGGTATCTTTCTAATCAAAAACTAAAACTACAACACAACTCGAGATTTTAAACCTTATTGTCGAGTGGTATCGAGTTTCGATAATTTACCGGAACAATACGTTTCAGTCATTTCGGCCATTTCGCCCGACACAGTATGAGATTACAAATCATGCTTAAATCAATTTGTTCGAGCAAGCACTTTTAGCAAGTGGGTAGATATGGGAAATTTGAGATGAAGCAATAGCAACAAGACACTAATTATACATAAATCAATTTGTTCACGCATGCACTTTCAGTAGGTGGGAAATTTGAGATGAAACAATAGGAACAAAACACAAATTATTGTTATCAAAGAAGAAAGTATTGTCTCGCTCGGTGAGAATAGAAAATAAACATTAGCGTGCAGGTTAATATTTTCATAGTATACTATCACAATAAACCAAAAAAAAAAAACACCTTACATTATGTATAACAAACCTGGTCTATAACACTGTCATCAAACAAAATATCAGAGCCAAAGATGCAAAGGGATGCGCCAAAGCTCCAAGAAGATATTGTTAGTTCAGGCGGGATGAATATTTGCTTGTAAGAGCCAAAGGGAAAGGATGTGGAAAGATAATCTTCATAATGACTGTAGAAGAAAATTTGTGTTGTTAAATAAAAAAATAAAACGAAAGTCATAGACAAGGAAATACTAAAGAAACACATAACAAGAGTTAGTAATAACATTAGAAGTACCTCAATACATTATGCAAAAATCCAACTGTATTCTGAAGCTTTTTGAAGTCTGGTGACAGGCAGATGTGTGATATGATCTTGCTATGATTATCTGGAAGAATTTGAAATGGAGCGACCACTAATGTTATCCACCTTGCACTAACAGGAGTGGTCAACTTATACACAAAAGTTTTACGGGGAGGATCATCTTTGCTTAAAACCTGCAAGAGTTTCTCATTTTTGCAGTGCAAAATTAACATCATGTTCTTCTAAACAGTTTATAACAAGGCACAATGCAGATAGTTGTACAGCCAACAGTGTGATAGCAGAAAAAGTTTGGAAGAAATTTCTTTAGTGCAAAAAAACCTTCAAGGGATAAACAACACAAAAACTTAATTGAAAAAAAGATAAAAGAAACAAAAGGAAAAAAGAAAGAAAATAAAGATACCCCAGATTGCAGGGAGGTAGATTTAATCTTCTGATTTGTGCATTATAGAGTAGCATGTCATGTCACACATGATGCCAAACAGCCGTGACATCTCGTGTTGGCATACGACACAATTCAAAAAAGACTAGCCCATGACAATTGCCAACCAATTTATAACAATCTCAAGCCCCTTTGTCCATCCTAATAGGTAGATCCATAATTTGATACCTCGTGTCTTGTCAACTGGCACGGTTGCAATGTACAGTTTTAGTTAAACAATGAAATCACATACTGTTCAACAAGAGTAATGTCTCTTTTGTCACTCGTGTTGATCCTACAACTGAGTATCATAGTATGCCGACACCTATTTTGGAATTAGAGAGGAGTAACCAATAATCTTGGCGATATTTTCTAATTTATTGCTTTAAAATTTTAATTCAAATGTCTTTTAATTGTCATAAACTTATATTTACAACTAAACAAGTCAAGTTGATGAAGTATAGGAGTGCATTTATTTGAATTCATCTCAGCACGACTAGGAGTGCGCCGAGTGTTGGTATGCCCATTCCAATTGAAGACTGAAACTCTGGCATAACATGAGACTTTGAACCTTGGATATTTCACTTGAAAAAGTAACAAATCTATTAGTTTTAGCTTAGTATGGATCAAAGTCAATAGAACATGATACAATCGTACGCAAATTTGATAAACATATAGCTATGGCTATTGGTGGGACATCTTTCAATAACATATTAGTCTAATCCTTATTTGTACCAAAATAAATGCCATGCATCATAAAGGAGATCTACATGCTAGAAGGTATTGAAGTGTATTGAAGTTGAAGCCAACTATTTGTGATGTCACCTGAGAAGATATTCCTTATACACTAAGCAAATTTTCACTCAGAAACCCAAAATGGACTATTCATAAGGAGTTGATGAATCAAACAAAAAAAAGTAAGCCATTCAACTTTTACTTTGATCCATTGTAGTACGAAAAATTTACATAATATCTCATTGGGAGATATTTTGCACTTTTTCTTTCCTCAGACCAAATTCTTGCACAAAGCAAGTGAACTGGTCAACATTAATTGTTTAAGAGAGTTGATAGTTTTGCATGAATGAACAAAAGGAATAATATAGACGATGAGAGACGTTCAAAAATATTTTTTAAAAAAAAATAAATGAACTACGGCCAAATATTGAACTAGCCACTAGGTGACTGTAACAGACAGTCTCATTAGCACTAAGAGATACAGAGATTGCTACTAAGTGATACAGCGAATATGTATCAATAAGAAGGCGGTAATAAAACAACCCTGATCGTTGCTACAATTATTTTTTGATTTGTCTGCATCTCATCTTAAGCAATATGGACAAAATTCCATGAACGGGAAATGGAGATAACCTAACTATTGGTTTGTCTTCAGAAGAATGTAAAAGCATGATAAGAAAACTCTCTTGTTTTCATCTCTACAAGGAATCCCATCTAAAAGAAAATTCATTTCTATTTCCTTTCTTTCTCCCATATTTGCAATCCCTCCATAGAAACAATCTAAAAGTTGCACAACAGTGAAAATAATACATCTGTCACTGTCCAAGAAAATTGAAAGTATTGCTCTGAGAAAGAACCATGCTGGAGGAAAGATGATGTGAATACCACGACTGTCTAGGAAGAGGCGACTGGTAGCAAATGAAGATTCCACTAGCTCTATATTGCAGATTAGGTAGACAACTTTCCACTGAACCAGTGACATATCATGTATGTGAGCTCAGAGAGAGATTTTTTTGTAATTAATCAAATGTAGGTCATATAGATCAAATGCACTATATATAAATGTATCCCCAAACAATCTGTAGCATAATTTGCCTGAAATATTTATAAGTAGAAGCGATAATATATTATGTAAGTTAAAATTATAATAAAAAAATTAAAATACAAGATTAGTGCCCTTAGGAGATCTTTCACTTCCATCCATGTTTCCTTCCCTCTAGGAAACACACCCTAAGTCAAGAAGTCATAATTGATTATTGAAAGAACTTGTTTAAGCAATTCACATACAAAGCAAACCTTTTGAATACAAATAGTTACAAATTTGTTATGTAGGTTTCTTCATAAATATTTCCATTAAAGGAAAATGAAGAAAGGAATAAAAAATAACTTGTCTCCTTGTGTCTTCTAATATTAACAAAAGAAATATATGTACAATGATATTTTTTTAGCCAACAATATTGCCTTAAAACTTGACAAATAGATCTTTTTGATAACTGATCAAAATGTTGGTCAGATAAATCAAAAGCATTATTCATAAACATATTTGAGTCTCCAAAAAACCAGTAGCATAGCTTACAAGAAATATTTATAAGTGGATGAAATAACACATTATGCAAGTTTAAAAATTAAAAAAAAAATACAGGATTATGTCAACAAGTCATAGTTTATTAATTGACTATCTGAAGGACTAAACTAGCTGACAGAGCAAAAAAATTTAAATAAAAACAGTCACAACTTTGTTATGTGATAAGTTTCTTCATAAATATGTCAATTAAAGAAATTTAAAAAGGAAAAAATAAAGATTAACTCGTCTCCTTGAGTGATCTATTATTAACAAGAGAAATATTTATACAAGACGAATTTCTGTTAATCTAACATAATGTCTTAAAATAATAATTTTGGAATATTGAGACTTTTAATGCTTGTGTATTTGTGTATGGTGATATGAATAATGTAAAAGTTAAGTATTTATTTAGAAAATTGAAATTTTATAAAGAATCCCTCATATTGAATCTCGCACAACCTGTAAGTATGTTGACTAAATTATAACATACCAACTAGTTCAATCAAAAACTGATGATGAATCTTATCTAGTTCAAGGGGAAAGCCAGTTAGAAAATTCAAAAACCATTAGTAGCTAAATTAGTCAAACCTGATTGACCAGATTAGTTGATAATATTTTTTATTATTTCAATTCATTTTATTTTTTTTACAATCAATCTAAATGAATTTATTTGGCCAATAAGATTCATGATCGCTATGACAAATATTTAAGAGAATGAAAGAAAAAAGTATAAAATTTGGAATATGTATCGATTATATATCCAAAGAATAGCACTAGATGCACTAGTTATAGAAGACAAATCAATACCTGATGAAGTAAGTCCCCACTGGTGACAGCTATAAGAGTAGCATCAACTGTGAACTCTAGGTCAAATCTGCAGTAGAAGCAATAACTCAAAACTCACCAGATAGCATTCAAAGAAAGAGGATGTAGTGTTATTACAATGTCTCGTGGAAATAATTTATAGAAATATCAACTCACATAGTCCGTTGTGAATTGCTATCTAAGCAAGGAAACCAGCAATGAACACGCCTTATTTGACTATCAGTGAGCAACATATTGTCCGTAAAATGAATACCAGTTTCTGCCCTATCTATCCAATAATCAATGCGAACTGACTTCACATTCTGCTTCCAAAATGAGGCCACATGTAAACACAATCCTTTGATTCTTGAACTGAGACCCAGACCTTGATTATGATTGTAAAGAGATGAAACAGTTGGGGAAGTATTCAGTATAATACCTTATCCTCTGAATGACCATTGTAGCAATTTAGCTGCTGGCTGATGGAGTCCTGCGCAGAGTTTTCACCATTGTCTTTCTCCTGTTGCTGATTTATCTTTCCTGATCCATCATATGATATATGTAGATTGGGAACCATTTCTTTGTCTAAGGATGATATGTAAACAGAGCATGCAACATCAGCAGCTGAGCTTGGGCATGATACAGAAGAGATACTATCCTCTTCAATAACTTGATGATGAGGGAAATGCGTGAACTCAACTGGTTCACCATCCACAGATATATTGGTAATGATCATATTATCAGCATTGAAAGACATATGCCCGTCCTCTGGGATGATGGTTTTCAATTCCGTATACCTTGAAATTGAAGAATAAATGTTGCACACTAATGAGTAAATAAACCAACGCTCACAAGACAGTTTGACTTTCTTAGAATATACTGATTTCTCACATGATATAGTTCTAGAAACAAACTAGTCACAGAATGATGATCATACAGAATTTCTCCACACATTAAAGATAACTATAGCAAGACCTATCATGCTCTATGATCAGAGTATTGAGCTGTTAAAACGTTACACATGAAAATATGAAAAGAGAGTGTTAAGATGGACGTTTGGGGTTTTACTAGAAAGAAGAAAAAAAACATAATAACATATGAGAAAAATTTGCAACAACCAAGTTCAAAATTTGAAGCTGTGCTTGAATTTCGATCAATGATACAAAACGATAATGTTTTGGTATTTATTTAATTAAATTATTAATGATAATTTGATTAAAATGGCTTCTTTGCTGGTCTACTATAAACTAAGGCATATTTTGCTTTCATATTTTGCAACATTAGAGCAATTAAAAATTTAAAGGCTTTAAAGGCCCTAGAGACCTTTATTATTTATGGATGTAAAATATTATAGAGAGATTCTAGCTTTTTCAAATTTTGGAGATGTAGCATATTATAATTAGGGTTTAAATTAGATTTTGAATTTTGCAGCAAAATTTTATTTATTTTGATAAGTATAAAATTTATAAAAATATGTATACAAATATAAAATTCAACTCAATCTAATTTAAATTTTTTGGTCCAGATTTTCTCAATAAAATCAAATTTGAATTTGAAATTTTATAATAACTTTAAATTAATGAGAGAGTTTGTTTTAAAAAATAAACTTTTTTATTTGATCTATTAATAAAACTAATTAAGAATAGTGAATATTATTTTCTCAATTTAATTAAATAAATTTTCATACCTCCGCCTATGGTGAATACTCTACATGGTAGGTCCCGAGCCCAAATAAAAGAGAAAGACTGCGTTAGGTTGTCATTTAGCATTAAACCTTGAGCAAATATTATGTATGAATCCATCATACTATTGTACTAAGTTGTTCTCGAAAAGAAACGCATTGCATAATCCAACTGTAACTTGTTGGCGAGGATCGTTACATCTCTAATGAGAACTTGTATAGTATTAAATATGCAAAAAAAATCACATCCTAAGTTAGATAAGATGTGACATTATTACAAGAATATTGATTATCTTAGATTTGGAACATAACCGCTCACCGGCAAAGCAATACATGTAATAGATATAACGATTAAGAGAAGAATTTATATTTTATGTTTATAAGATACAAAATGGGTAGGGGAGGAAGCAAAGATGAAATAGAACTCAGATTTTAAATTATGGTATATGGGAAAGAGCAAAACGAGAAATGAAGTAGGTATTGTGGTAGATAGTTCGTTAAAGAGTAAAGTAATTAGAGTAGTTAGGAAAAGACATAGGATTATAACTCTTAAAATAGTGTTTGCAAAAAAAACTATCAATGTAATTAGCATATATTCACCTCAAATAAACACCATACGTAGATTTTTGGAAGATCTAGATGGGATAGTATAAAAAATTCCAACAAACTACATGATTTTAATAGGAAGAAATTTAAATGGGCATATAAGAAAGGAGAAACATGATAGGGTACATGGGGTATGGTTTTGGAACAACAAATGAAGAAAGAAAAGTTATATTGAATTCTGCGATAGCATATGAACTTATAATATCCAATACATTTTTCAAGAAGAGAGATCACATGTTTACTTTCAAAAATGGAACAATAAGTCACAAATTGAGTTTCTTACGATCAAGAAGAGAAAGAGTGATAGAAAAATTTATAAAGATTGCAAGGTCATCCCTAAAGAAAATTTAACCACCCAATATAGGTTAGTGGTGTTGAATATGTGCCTCAAGCAAAATATCAGTAGAAAGAAAATGTGCATGACTCCTACGATCAAGTGGCGAATGTCAAGGCATGGTCAACTACAAATCAGGGACCTTATTCAAGCCAAAACCGGATCCACACAGCAAGGGGCAGCCACACTAAGCAGCTGGTTCAAATCTGGATAGCAGAGCGGTTCGGCACCGACCTATGCATTTTTTTGGCCCAAGAGCGAGATCAAAGCATGGTCAACTATTGTATGGAAGTCATACCTTATGCCGAAGCACCAATTCAACGTGCAGATGAATCTCTGGACCATACCTACTTCGGATGCATCATAAGCAAGGCTCTTTGGGACAAGGTCAGAGTCTGGCTACACATCAGGCAAGATTTAGGCACGTCCAAGCGGATGTTGAAGGTTTTCAATCGAAGATTCTGAGGCGATTGCACATTGACTAAAGCTCGGTATTTAGGCATGTCTTGTATAATTTACTTACTTTGGCAAGCACAGAATAAATGTCTCTATGAGGGTGATGTCCCCAACATAGAGAGGATATTTCGAAAGATACAAACGAATGTTTTCCACTTTTCAGGCATCTAATATGTACACTCTTCCCTGATTTATAATACAATTTACCTTCATCCAAAAAAAATGGTGATGTCGAAGAATGGGAAACAAAGTATTTTTAAGAAAATGATAGAAGCACAAGTGTTAGGAGAAATATATGGCGACTCGAATATAACATGAGATAAGGCGACGTCAAATTTAGACACAATGGCTAAGAACGTACTCGATGAATCAAGAGGACAGATACCACCAAATAAAGAAGTTTGCTAGTGGAGTGAGAAAATACAAAAGAAATTAAAGAAAAAAGATCTATACACTTGTAGAATGAAAAAAAACTTTAAAAAATATAGTGTAACCAAGAAGGAGGCTAAGAAAGCGATAGTGAATAATAGAATAAAGTTTTTGAATATTTATATCGACAACTTAATACAAAAGAAAAGAGACATCTATAGAATAACTAAAGCAAGAAAGAAAAATAATCTTACCCAAAATAAGATACATTAAAGATGAATCCAATAGGACAATAATAAAGGGTGAGGAAATAAGGAGCAATCGTAGAGGTATTTCCATCTACTTTTTAACGAAGGGTTAGAAAATTTAAAAAGGTCGGAGGAGAATAGAAATTTTAATTTTTATCGGAGAACGTTGCAGGGTCCGACTGTAACGTCTCGGCAAGGACCGCTACATCTCCATAAGAACTCGGATGTAGTGCTAAATAGGCAAGAGTTCTCACACCATAGGTTGGATAAGAACAAATATTATAAGAAAACTAATAGTCTAA